>JAYMSL010001897.1:0-15627 GCA_036897195.1 Plantago coronopus
TTGATGATAGGAGATCCACTAGTGGGGGTTGTTTCTATCTTGGAAATAATTTGATATCTTGGTTTAGCAAAAAGCAAAATTGTGTTTCTCTTTCTACTGTTGAATCTGAGTATGTGGCTGCTGGTAGTTGTGCTACCCAACTTTTGTGATTAAAGTCTATGTTAAGTGACTATGGTCTTACGTCAGTTCTGCTGTTATGTGACAACTTAAGTGCTATCCATATCTCCCAGAACCCTGTCCAACATTCAAGGACAAAGCATATAGATATAAGGCACCACTTCCTTAGGTAATTAGTTGAATCTCAAACCTTGCATATCAACCATATCCCCACCAATGACCAACTTGCTGACTTGTTTACAAAGCCCCTAGACTCACAAAGATTCATGAGTCTTACGAAGGCTCTAGGTATCTGCACTCTCTAGATAACAGGTTGCATCAAGGGGTTGCCACAACACCACTGTCAACCCCGGGTTCTGTGTGTGGTGTAAAATATGCATAACTTCTCATCACTTTTTCTCTCTACTTTGCTTGTGTTTTGTTTTCCTGTGGTCACATTTCCCTCATGAATTTCTCTGGTGACCACATTGCAAGTGTGGCCTTAACATTGACTATGGGCCTGAGTGAATTTTCGCTCTTCATCATTTCTCTCCTAAGAGCCTGAGCAGCTTGTGTGTGCAATGGCCAATGTGTCTTGCCTGAATGAAACGACCAATGAGTCTTAACATTGTTGGGAAACAAGTACCAAAAATCAATGACAAATGAAGTCTTGATTTTAGGAGAAAGAGCACATAAAAGATTTTAACAAGTGCTACAGGTTGCCAAATGAAGGATTGAGGTTTCCTCAATTTTTACAGGTATTACTTGGGTTTCACTATGATGTGCTTGGTCCAAATCCCTGTTGTGAGACGTGTGGATTGTTATACATTGTTGTTAACTCTCCAAACCATGTTGTGGCATTAAAGTTGCCCCACTGTCTCACTTCAACCATCAAGGATTTCAAGCCCATGGTTGGAATTTTATCAAGATCTGTAGAACAACTTGTCAAACGTCTTCTATCAAAACCTCAGGAACCTATGTGTTGATAATCTGGCTCACTTGTCTCTGTGTATCCAGGGTTAACCTAGGGGTTGTGGGAACCTTGGAGGCTAACCCAGCTCAGTATTGCATTCACGTATGTGTTTTATGTGAGTTGTTCTTGTTATGCTTTTTAGACTAAGTTTAGGATAATTTTTTCCTTTATGCATTGCCTTTAGGGGGAGCCTGCTCAGTTTGCATATATTAGGGGGGAGATCTTTTTGTTTAGAGGCTATATTTGAGTCAAATATTTCCTTTTTAATCTCATTCCTCATTTTGGTTTAAATATTGCATTGAACCTTTCTCAATCAGAATCTAGATTTTTCAGTGATTTTTCCTTGGGTATCTATATGTTTACCATATATCTTGCTCAATATTTTCACTAATTTGTGCTTGTAAAAGGTTAAAAGTGCAGCATTAAGGTAAACCACACTCAAATCCATCCAAACTGCCCAAACTACCCCTAGGCCCTACCCTCTTTGCTTTTTACCGTTGCCTATTTACTAAAGATCCGTTTAAACCTCCATTAAACCCAACCGGCATCTCCGTTCTTTACTCCACTTTACCGAAACGTCCAAACCCCCTCTCCCAACCATCACCTCCCTCCAGCAAACGACACCTCTCTCCGCCTTCTACCACCACCTGTGTTTAAATACCCCCACAGAAGAAGAAATCTCCATTACTCTACCTTCAATTGTAACAATGGATTCCTCTTCTAAAAACCCCAAGTCTAACTCTCCTGCTCGCACCACTGATTCCAACCCCCAAGAAAACCCAACTGCTCCACCACCACCAACCTACACACCAACCCCCGACAGTACTGGAAACCCACTTGCCTTGGTTGAGGTTATCGAACCTCTAGATGTCAAGTATCCTGGGGAAGAAGGCTACCCAATCATGCCCGATTTCCTCACAGAAGAACAAATTGTTGCAATGCCCAAGCATCCTGGCCAAGTCTATGGCCCCTTTCCGCGAGAATCGGTTCGATTGAGGGCAAAACAACAAATTGAAAGAAAAAGGGGAATTTTCAGACCGCCTGTGGATGATCAGGTGTTGTTCGATGACAAGGAAAGGGATGGAGATTTTGTTGGGGAAGCTGCTAAAACCCCAAGCAAGAAAAGTACTTCTCGGGTTGATGAGGAGGTTGTGGTAAATACAGTTGAAAAGGAGATTGAGGGGCAACACATTGTTGAATAAGCCACTGTAGTGAGTGGTTCTGAGGAAGCAGTGGCCAAGGAAGCTGAGGTGAATAGGCTGGATGTTAGCCTTGAAGAGGAGGTTGCTACAACCTTGGCTACAGGGTTATCTAACTCTGAAACTCAGGTTTCTTCTGAGGTTGCGGCAACCCAGGTAAACACAATTGAAATCAACCAAGCAACTTCTGCTCCAACTGTGGAGGTTGACAAGCCAGTTGAAACAATCCGCGTTGAGGTTGATGAGTAGGTTCCTGAAACCCAGGTCCATCTGACTGAAGAAGGTTTGAATGAGGAGGTTCATGTAACCCAGGTGCCTGTGCAGTCTGATGATGTGGTTGAGGAAGAGGTTCCTACAACCCAGGCCCCTGAAAATACTGTTTCTCAGGAAGAGGAAGACTCTATTGAGAAATTGGTGGATGATTATGAGGTCTCTGATGATGTGAACAAACCTACAACAGAAGAGGATGAAGTAGGTGATGAAGAGGTAAATGGGGTTGACGACTCTGGTCCTTCCAACCCCACCATTGTTCTGGATGATGAAGAGCCCCTTGTAGAGGCCGTGCTTAGGCACAAAAGGAAAGGTCAAAGCAGCCCAGCTCCACCAGCCAAAAGAATGAAACTCAAGGGCTATAACAACAAGTTTGCTACCAAGGAAGCTGCTCAAGATTGGAAGGTTTTCAAAACCAGGCCTATCTTCCCTGAGGTACCCATTAACTATGCTGACTTCTCAAAATATAATTTGCTTGCATTTTTTGAGAGTAGAAGCATTGGAAAATATGCTGAGGACTTCGGTGCATACTGTGAGGACATTGTGAGGGAGATATACTACAATCTATCCCCTGATTTCTTGGAAAAAAGTTCCTCCACTTATTCCACCTTTTATTTTCGAGGCAAACGGTACGATATTACTCCTTCAGTGGTGAACATGTTACTTGAGACCCGTGATTGTCAAGACTTTGTCTTGGATGGTGATAATAGCACTCTTCTGGAAGCCATTACTGGAGGTGTGAAGACTAGGTGGGTTGGCAGGCAGAGTGTTGCCAACCTCACTTCTCTATGTACAGTTCTCCATTCTGTGTGTGTGAAGAACTGGCAACCCACATCCAACACTTCCCAAGTCTCTGAAGGACAGGCCAAGCTTCTATACAAGCTTGTGAGAAACTTACCGATCAACTTTGGGAAAGAAATTCTTCAGGTTATGGCTCGAGTGCCAAGTGGAACAGGTAATCTGCCCTTTCCATCTCTGCTTTGTGAAATCATCAGGAGGCAAGGCTATGTTTTTGGGCCATCTGACAAGATGAAGACGGTTCAGAAGAAGATTAACATTGCCAGGAACATCCAAGTGGTTGGTGGGTCCAGAATCAACAATCTTCCTTGGGTTGCGCCTGTTCGTGAGCGGGTTGAGCAGGAGGTTGAAGAAACCCCAGAAGGAACCTTGCCTGAAACTGCTCCTGCTGAAACTTCTGAACGCCCTTCTGCCCTCCATGCCACTCTTACATTCCTGGAGAAGTCTGTTATAGATAAAAAGGCAAAAATGGCTGCCTATGCTCAGAAGAAACAGGCTGAGATTGATGAACTTCTCAAGCTGCGACAGAGTGTGTTGGATGCATTGGCTGCTTCACATCTAGGGGGAGAAGATGAAGAACTCAGCAGCTCTCAGTCTGAAGGAATTTAGGGGGAGAAGAATTGTTCTTGTACTTGTTTATTTCAGTACTTAGAATTTTTTTTGAAGACTTTTGTATTGTCAATGTTGCTGGTTACTAATGAAGAAATATCTTTTGGGGTTCCATCTCTGATTATTCAATTTCTGAGTTCTTTCAAGTAGTTGTGAAGAAGCTGACAAAAAGGGGGAGATTGTAAGTGCAGCCTTTTTCAGGGTTAACATAACCTGAGTTCAATGTTGTCACAACCACAGTTGGGGTTACAACAACCGCAGAACTGCTACACTTGATTCGTCTATTTAAGGAGTTTTGCCACTTCTCAAATACTTGAAGATACTTGAAGATATTCTTTGAAGATCTTAGAAGATTATATTTGGAGATGAAACCGGACTTTGGAAGACATCTTGAAGAGGGATTCTACAAGAAGTCTTTATATGGCAACACAATCCCAATGGGATTCGAACACAACTAAAGGCGGCCACTAGTTATCTATATATAGGGCCTTAGTTTGTTCTTTGTAATTACGCAGACTTTCATATTTTAAGGCAGTGCATAATTGCTCTTAGTCTGTATTTGTCTAGATAGAGAGTTAGGAGTTAGGAACTTGTTCTTGTTACTCATACAATCTATCTAGCTGTTTAGCACGTTTGTGCTTCTGGGTGTAAGTTGCACCCAGATAAATTTGCCTTGTTCTTCCAGCTTACTTTTACAGCTTTACAATATCTGTCAAGCTATTTTACGTAGGTTATATAACTTGGTTGAGTTACCGGTTAGTCCAACCAGGAGAATAACCTTGTGATAGTTAGTCGAATACCATAAGTATTCTGTAGGATATTTAGATCTGGGAAGTGCAACACTTTCAGAAGAGTTTCCACAGAGTTATCCAGAAATGACCCAGAAACTTGGAGTCACGGTCAGAGGTGATGGATTTGGGGACGCCATGAAGTAACTACTTCGCGGAAAAAGACGTGCGATGTGTGAGGCATTCGAAGTCTTCTTGCAGGGGATGAGGTGGACCATTTTAGAGAATTTTTCCACTACTACAAAAACAGAATCCACGCCACGCTGGGTGCGAGGCAAGCCGAGAACAAAATCCATAGAAATGTCTGTCCAGATACCCTCTGGGGGAGGTAGCATAAGATAGAGATCAGTGTTTTGAGAGCATCCCTTGGCCTGCTGGCAGGTATAATATTTGCTGAAGAAGTTACGGACATCGCGTTTTAGATGATGCCAGAAAAAACGTGCGTTGACCGCAACGAATATCTTCTCGATGCCGAGATGACCACTCAAACCCCCAACATGTAGGTCTTGAATCACAGATTCTCAAAGAGAGATGCGCGGCACACAGAGCTTGTTCAAGTAGAAGAGGTAGTCATCGAAGATGTGAAAGTCTGAAGAAGGTCCCCCCCCCTCGTAGACACTTGGCCCAGGTGTCTTTAAAGTCTTCATCATGTGCATATAGGTCTTTTAGGACCTCAAATCCGATAATGCACTTGCTGAGAGGACAACCAAGGTGGCTCGGCGGCTGAGTGCATCGGCTACTGTGTTCTTGATGCCAACTTTGTGTTTCAAGATGAAGGGAAAATGCTGAAGGTAGGCTATCTACCGAGCCTGCATTTTGTTCAATGATTTCTGAGTGTTGATGTGCTTGAGGGCTTCATTATTAGTGTATAATATGAACTAGTTCTAGATTGGATAAGGCTCCGAATTCCCTAGAGCACGGACGGGAGCGTACAGTTCTTGGTCATAAGCAAACCACTTTCGACGGGAATCACTGAGTTTCTCGCTGAAAAATGCTACTGGACGGCCTTTCTGTGAGAGTACGACGCCAATGGTGGTGCCTGAAGCATCACACTCGACCATGAATACCTTACCGAAATCGGGCAGTGTAAGTACAGGTGCAGAACAGAGGGACTGCTTAAGTAGTTTGAAACTGCGTTCCTGTTCAAGTCCCCAAGTACACTTGCCCTTTTTCAAAGAGTCAGTCAGTTGTGCTGGCACCAAAGTTCTGAATGAATCGAGGATAAAATGAGGCGAGACCGAGGAAGCTGCGAAGATCGGAGACACCTTTAGGAGTAGGGCAATCGCGGATGGCCGAGACTTTGGATTAATCCACTTTCATACCGTCTTTGCCCAGAACGAAACCCAGGAAAATCAATGAATTCACCATGAAAGACGATTTCTTCATATTAATATACAGCTTATTGGAGGCCAGAGGTGTCAAAACCTCTCGGAGATGTCGAAAGGTGGTCTGATTGATTCTTATTGTAGATGTGGATGCCATCGAAATAAACAACGACAGACTTACCAATGAAATCTTTGAGCACATCATTCATAAGACGCGTAAATGTGCTAGGTGCCTTCGACAGACCAAAGGGCATGACCTTTCACTCAAAGAGGCCCTCCTTAGTTTTGTAGGTTGTTTTCCACTTATCCCCTGGGCGAATACGAACTTCGTGATACCCACTGCGGAGATCAATCTTGGAATAGACCTGAGAGCCGGCTAAACAATCAAGCATATCCTCAAGCCGAGGTATAGGGAACCTGTAGCAGACAGTGGCTCGGTTATCCACACATATACGCCATGAACCATCTTTCTTAGGCGTTAGGAGGGCTGGTACTGCACATGGGCTGATGCTAGGTTTAATTTTACCTTCTTTGAGGAGGTCTTCGACCATAGATTGGAGTGCAACACTCTCTTTGGGGCTCATTCTGTAGTGAGGAGTGCAACAATCTCTTTGGGCCATGACATGGATTTATTTGGTTTCCTTGGATTCGATAAGGAGTTGGGAACTTGTGTCAATTGTATGGATAAGTGAAAATGGGAACGGATGGGATTTGGGTCTGGAATCGATATTCGTCTTGGGTTTGATTGGGAGTAGATTAATCCTATTAGTTCCCTAGATGAAACGGTAAACATTTTCTCTCCCATCATAAGACACGTCCAAATCATACAACCAAGGGCGTCCAAACAACAAATAGCAAGTATCCATATCTACCACATCACACAATATCTGATCCGAATAGTAGGGACCCATACGGAAGGTAACCAGACAACGAGAGCTAACAATCACAGGTTCAACATCATTAATCCAGCCTAGACTATATGGGGCGAGGTGAGGTGTCACCGAGAGTCCGAATTTCTTAACAGCATGTGAAGAGATGATCTTTTCAGTACTACCACTACCCACAACAAATACACAGCCACGATCATTAATTTTGCACCTAGAGCAAAGATAGCAACATACTTTTTTTGATTCCGGAGGAGGTGGTGTAAAGTAAAACTTGCTCGAAGTGTAGTTGTGGCTGGATGCCGGAGGAGCCGGTGGTGGCGCCGGCTGCGTTGGTGGAGGTGGCGGCTGCAGGGGCCAATCTGGCGGATCTGGCAGTCGATTTGTCTAGGGGTCCCACAGGGTTCAGGTGCAGCTGGGTGCTGTGGTGAGGGCGCCGGTAGGCGAGCGGCAGGTGGAGCAGCCCACTGGTGCTAGGTCTCGCTGGCAGAGGCGGGGAAAGAGGAGATTAGGGGAAGATGGGCGGTGTGTTGCGACCGGACAGTAGAGTACGGCTGGGAGGTGCGCGGCTGGTGGGCGGCCGACAGGTGGTGATGGGTGGCCTGAGCAAGCTGGTCCATGGTGAAGATTGAAATGGTGTTTTTATTTTTTTAATTTTCTAGGATTTATGAACCAGTGTCTTGAAATCAGGCAACTCCCTCTGATTACCAACTGATAGAGCGGAAGCTATTAGAGAGATAGATATCAATTCTACACGAAGAATTGAAGAAGAAACAATTGAATCCACAATCAAATTGATAAAAGCTTGAACCGAACTATGGCAAGACAAATGTTTGAGTTTCAGGAATAACAACGTAATGAATCTGAAAGTCTCAGCAAGAGACTAAATAAGCTAGAGGGTCCAAAATGCAAATAAACAAATACTTAACAAATAGCAAATAAGTCCACAAGAACTAATTAATGCCTCTAGCAGCATCCAAACTAGCCTTGAGGCTATCCTCTGCCATATTAGAGCTTTATTAAGTCGAGTCTTGCTTGGCTCGTTAAATAAATGAGCCTCGAGCTGGACTCATTTATCTTATATATCGAACAAGCCGAGCTGAGCTAACTATGGTGCAGCAATCATGGTTGAGACAGTGTAGCGTAATCATGAGTTAATTGTGTATATATGTTATTAATTACCTCTAACTTTTAATTCGGGAATAATATAATTACAAGTGTTCTTTTAATAAAAGGTTAGGAATTTTGTTTTTGAATAATTAATGTAAGTAGAAGCAAAACTTGTGAATATATAGGTGTTTACATAAAAGAGAGCCAAAAAAAAGAAAAAGAAAGAGAGCTCCAAATGGTCATTACATAAAAAAAAAAACATATCATGTGAGAATGGCCATAGACTTGCAAAAAAGGAAGAAGGCAGTGTTTTGCTTTGCAATATGTTGATGCTGCTCAGATATATCCTTGTTGCACTGGACAAGCTCCTTGTTACCTGATATTACTGGTCCATTGTGCCTTTCTTTTTGTTTGCTATAGGTGTTTGTTGTTGAATGTCTGGAGGGCTGTTGGAGTTGAAAATATGTGTAGACAATGTAAAAAGCCGTATATGAGCAGAAAATTAGAAATGGTGCTCACCTTCACCTTTAAAAAAAAAAAAAGAAAGGGGTGAAGTATTTGCAAAAAAAGGCAAAAAGCAAATGGAGGGGAGATGTTGTTCTGGTTGCTATTTGACACAAGCACACGAGCACTATTTTGTGGCAGTTTGAATATATAAAACTTGTAAAGAATTGACTTAGAAGGGAGGAAGATTATGTAGTGCTTGATAGAGTTTGGAGCACCCTGTTGGATAAATGTAATCATGGTTAGACTAGTCCTATTGCAACAGTGGTGTGTTGGTAATTTTGTCAATATAATTTTAGAACGGTGCAGTTATATCTATGCTTGTAAATGGAAGATGACTTTTGGTTCTGTTAGCTTATGGAGGGAAGCACAAGTTCTGCTGGCGACCTATGGAAGAGCTAGAAATGTTGACCAGACTAGTTATATGCACGTCTGGAACTGGAGCTGGATCAAGACCTCCTGTCGGGTATGGATTGTTGCTGTGTTACTTGTCTGCAGTGCAATTCATAGTCATAACTTGGAGTTGCTAGTCAAAGAAGGGGATTATGCCATTCGAGCTGCTAGGAAAGGGAAGATACATGTGGAAGATAGATACATCTCTAGGCAGTTAGTAGATCTTGTTGGCATGCTATGTAATTTAATTGCGCTGTTATCTTTTGTGATCAATAAGGTCATTTTGTACTGGAGCTCTTACAAGCCTCCATAAACGGGTCTTCTTAATTTATAATAATCTGCTATAGGCTATGGCCTGTAGTTATTCCAAGAAAAAAAAAAAAAAAGCAAAACTTGTGAATATTTTTGATAAATTTGAATTTTGTGTGTAGTTTATGTTATCATGTGAATCTGGTACCTATTTTTATAGGACGACAAATTAAATTTGAATTTTATGTGTAGTGTATGTTACGTGAATCATGTACCTATTTTTATAGTACTAGTATTATTGGCACGCGAATACTCGCGTTCTCGTTTTATTTATATGATGAAGAATACGTAGTTTTTCAATATTTATGTAGTTTAGTACTTTTATGATTTTTTATTTTACTTTTGGTTTTTCCATAAATATTTTTTGTATAAATTGTAATAATCACAACTTTTAATCTAATAACTACATTGTATAACTAATTTCAAAGTCAAAATAGGGAAATTAATCAAAATCAACTTTTGATATTATAACTACATTAAAGTATTTTTATTTTAGATAAATACTAAATAGTACTCTAAAATAAGTGATAGTAACAAAATTAAAAAATTGGTGTCCAAACTCCAAATGTGTTTAATTTTTAGATAGTTAGTAAGATATACTAATGTGAGAGATATAAGAGAGAAGAGATAAGGGAATGTCAAAAGTAGTTAGATAGTTAAAATTAGAAAAATGGTGTCCCAACTCCTTTCAATGTGTTTGCTTTTAGATAGTAAGAGATTTTGTTGTGAATTCTTATAACCATGACTTTTGACCTAATAACCACACAGTATAGTTATTTTCAAATCCTTGTCTTTGTTGGGAAGTTTGACACTTCAGGAAAGTATCCGTCCGGAAAGAAACTGTGTAGAATGTAATGCTGCAAAATGACGTCATAGCCCGAGTTCGCTGAGACCGAGGAAGTATATATAAATCCCCAGTTAGCCAGGAGAGGCTACCTCGAATCCTGGTGGCGTCCTAATGAAACAAGTGGATATGTCTACCTTGATAGAGCCCCTACCCCTGACCTCCTCCCCTGACCTCAAACCGCACCTCATGGAATCTGTTCACAAGACCAATTTTGAAGATTATGTTGTTTCTACCTATTTGCGAGCCCGACCGAGGAACTTGACGACGTGTATGAATGGTGGGGGTCTTTGGCGGATTTGATAACCAAACTACCAGTAATTTTATCAGAAGTAGCCAGACGAGTGAAGAAACGAGAAATCGCCATGGAAGTTGCAGAGAAGAAGTAAATAAACTGTGTGTTGTATTGAATTGAAAATTGAATATTCAGAGTACAGAAGAACGGAAGGAGGCGACTACTTATGCTAAACTGTTCCCTCCTAAACCAACTAATCTAAATAATTAAACAGTATTTAGACTAAGTCGAAATCGTAATACTCATCGTACAATAAGCGTGTTTCTTCTAACTGCACGCTCCCGCTCTGTTCCACGAATCTGGATGGATTCAAATAAGTTGTTACACAACTGTTTATGTTCTTGCCTTCTTGTGTGTTGCATTTCTTCTTCCAATACTCCCCCTCAAGAGGTGCGTATATATCCTTTATGCACATTTTAGATAGTAAGAAATGCATTTGATCACTAGGTAAAGATTTGGTGAACAAATCTGCAAGTTATTGTTTTGTAGGTAAGTGTAGAACTTGTATCAACCCTGCCAAAACCTTTTCTCTGACAAAGTGGCAGTCGATTTCCAAGTGCTTGGTTCTTTCATGGAACACAGGATTTTTGGTGAGGTGTATAGCAGACTGGTTGTCACAATACAAAGTGATAGGACCTGAAAGACTCACACCAAAATCCTTAAGCAGAGAGGATAACCACACTAGTTCACAAGTAGTGTAAGAGAGTGCTCTATATTCAGCTTCTGAGGATGATCTACTAATAGTGGTTTGCTTCTTACTCTTCCAGCTGATGAGAGAACTTCCTAAGTATGCAATATTAGTAGACCTTCATTGGACATGAAGCCCAATCTGAATCACTGTAAGCTGTAAGCTGTATCTCACATCCAGTAGGAAAGAGAAGTCCTTGACCTGGTGCATTCTTGAGATATTTCACAACTCTGAGAGCAGCATTCATATGTTTTAGAGTGGGTTTATCCATGAATTGACTCAAAATCTCTACAGCAAAAGTTATGTCAGGTCTTGTGATATTAAGATAGATCAATTTCCCCACCAACTTTCTGTAAGCTGTGATATCATTGAGTATTTCATCACTAGAGTCTTCAGCAGTTCCAAACTTCAAGTTTAATTCCATAGGTGTGACAACTGGCTTACATTCAGTGAGACCAGTATCAGCCAAAATGTTCAACACATATTTCCTCTGGCAAATGTGCAACCCCTTATCAGACCTTGACACTTCTAAACCAAGAAAGTACTTCACAGGACCAAGGTCTCTGATTTTAAAGTGCTCATGTAGCATTTGTTTCACTTTAGTTACTTGGCCCACAGAAGAACCAGTAATTATTATATCATCTACATACACTAAGAGTGCAGAGAATTGATCTTTGCCAGTCTTAGTAAACAAGGAGTAATCTGCAATTGACTGTACAAAACCAAGAGAGGTTATGACTTGAGTGAACTTGGCATTCCACTGTCTGGATGCTTGTTTCAATCCATACAAGGATTTGTGAAGCCTCAAAACTGGTTGTAAACCAGTTTGTGTCCCTTGTGTGATTATCTCCCCTGAACAAGTATCTAGGAGGAGCTTGCATATAGATTTCTTCATCTAAATCACCATGAAGAAAGGCATTGGCCACATCCATTTGCTCACAAGGCCAGTTATGCAGTGAAACAAGGCTGAGAAAAGTCCTAACAGTTGTAAGCTTAGCAACTGGACTGAATGTTTCATTGTAATCTAAGCCATATTTCTGTGAGTAGCCTTTAGCTACAAGCCGTGCTTTATATTTATCAAGAGAACCATCACTCTTCAATTTGGTCTTGTAAACATATTTACAACCAATGGGAAGATGCCCTGGTGGAAGCAAAGCTTCAGACCAAGTAGCATTGTTCTTGAGAGCCAAAAGCTCTGAATCCATTGCTTGTTGCCAATGCTCAGATTGAACAGCTTCTGAATAATTATGAGGCTCTTGGTTAATCATAATTTTCAAAGCAAAAGTTCTATGCTGAGGAGATAAAGCCTGATAAGAAACAACTTCAGAGAGAGGATAAGTAGTGGAAACAACATCTGAAGAGTGATGTGCAAGAAGATTGACATAATAGTCTTGCATTCTAACATTTGGGAAAATGGTGCATGTAGAACGACGCAAGGGAGGTGGAGAAGGAGAATGGAGAGGAGGAGGAGAGGGCGGAACCAATTCAGGTGAAGGTTCAAGAAGAGGAGAGGAATCGGAGTGAAATTCAGAACAAGAAGCAGGTGAACTGAGGAAAGCAGGTTGTGTGGGAATACTGGGTGAAGAGATGATGATATCCTCACATGAACTGTGGACTGGATCAGACGTATTGGAAGTGTCAGAAGAAACTACATGAGGAGTGATAGTTCGACGATGAAAATGCACATCAGTAGCATTATTTGAGTCAGAAGAAGTGTCATGCAAAGTAGCAGAAGGAGAAGGTGTTTTATAAGGAAACACACTTTCCAGGAATTTGACATTTCTGGAGATGATGACTTTATGAGTAGAGAGATTATAAACCCTGTATCCTTTGATATTGGGTGGATAACCAATGAATATGCATGACTCACTTCGTGAAGAAAACTTGTTTCTATGCACTGAAGGTGTCAAAGTGTAACACAAGCAACCAAAAGTACGCAGTGAAGAGTAATCATGTGATTTCTGATAAAATTTCTCAAAAGGACTGAGATTATCAAGGTGAAGAGTGGGGATCTTATTGATAAGATGTGTGGCTGTTAAAACAGCATCACCCCAAAATTGTAAAGGCAAATGAGCCTGAAACAACAAAGCTCTGGCTACATTCAGAAGGTGTTGATGCTTTCTCTCCACAATGCCATTTTGTTGTGGAGTATAAGCACAACTCTTCTGATGTACAATGCAAAGAGGATCCAATATATCAGAAATGTGAAACTCAGTACCATTATCAGTCCTGATACTCTTAACTTTATGAGAGTAAATGTTATTTGCCATAGCAATGAATTTTTGTATAATGTGCTTCACCTCAGACTTGTATTTAAACAAATGTACCCATGTGAATCTACTAAAATCATCAACAATAGTCAGAAAATAGTGATGTCCATTCAAAGTAGGTTTAGAATAAGGACCCCATACATCAAAATGTACCAGTTCAAATATATGCCTAGAGACATGAGAACTAACAGGAAAGGAGTTTTTCTTCATCTTAGCCTCTAAACAAACAGTACAATCATGAACATCTTTACAAACAACAATAGGAGTTTTGATGAGTTTAGTCCTGTCATAAGAAGGATGACCCAACCTATTGTGCCAGAGTTCACTGTCTGTAAGAGAGGGAACATAAGATCTGGACTCCTGGCCATTATGAAAAGCAATAAACTAGGGAACTGCAGGTATCTTCAAGACATACAGGGATCTTAGTCTTTTACCTACCCCAGTCATTATCCCTGTAGAAGTGTCCTGCAGATAGCACATATCATATGTAAACAATAAATTGTGTTTTCTAGTATCAGTGATTTTACTAATAGAGAGAAGATTCACTTGAAAGCTGGGAACAAACAAGACATAAGCTTCACAGATCCCATCTTAGAGACATTAACTTTAGTCATATCATGTAACTGAACATAAGAATCTAAGCATGAAATGTGAGCAGAAAACAAATTTTCATCACATATGACATGATCAGTGGCTCCAGTGTCAATCACAAAGTGCTGATTTAAGCATTCTATAATAGTTCTAGCATTGCATGTAATCTGAGAAGCAACAGATATACCTGCAAATTTCTCTGAACTAGAAGCTGTACCACCATCATGATCCATGTTTTGTGTATCCTGTGTATGTTCTCCATCACCATTAGAGTTTTGACCAGCTACAGATTGATCCATCACATTCATGAACTGATGCACTTGAGATTTGAAGTGATTGTATTGATCAGGGAGATCATACATAACTTGATTAACATAATGTCCACCTTGACTTGATTGACCTGGCCTATTGAATGGCTGCTTCTTGTTCCTGAACTGATAATTATCTGGATAACCAATCAACTTGTAGCATTTGTCAATAGTATGACCTTCTTTCTTGCAGTTGTCACATAATTGTCCATTTCTGCCTTTTCTCTTAGTTTGAGTAAGGAAAGTAGTATCTTCTCCTGCTTGTTTAACCACTTGATTCCTAGAATCTCTCTGTTGTTCTTCAAGCAACACAATGTTATATGCAACATCAACACTAGGTAGAGGAATCTTAGAGATAAGTCTGCCTCTAGTGTGATCAAAAGTCTCATTCGAGCCCATGAGAAACTGAAACATCCTGTCAATCTCCATATTACAATGCACACAAGCACCAGTATTCACAGTACCACTAGGACATATACAAGCAGGCATGGGTCTGTGCATCCTAAGTTCCTCCCATAAGCCTTGTAATCCAGTATAGTAAGTTTCAACTGATTGTGTGCCTTGAGATTTGTTACATATAGCAAGTTGCATATGATAAATCTTGATATTATCAGGCTTTGAATATCTAGTGCAGATCCTATCCCAAACCTCACTTGCATTATCAATGAAGATCACAGTTGACCTAATCTCATCAGACATAGAATTCAGCAACCATGACAGAACTATATTGTTACATCTCATCCAGGCATGTATAAGCTATCATCCAGAGCAGGCATAGTAATAGTACCATCAACAAATGCAACCTTATTCTTAACAGACAAGGATCTCAGCATTTCTCTTTTCCACAATATGTAGTTAGGACCTTTCAACACAACCTTACAAGCACCAGACGTAAGTGTCTCAGTAGGATCAACAAAGTACACACTACAAGCATCATATGGATCCTCTTCCCGTGGATCGACCGATTTCTTAGTGTTACTAGTATCATTCTTCTTATTGTTACTAGCATCACTCGACTTCATTTCAGAATCAGAGACCTCAATTTCAACCATTATGAAGAAAGCAACATATCGTAAATGCAGAAAGTGCAGAAATCACCAACACAAACACAGATAAATCTAATCAAACTGTAAACCGCTGCTGCAAACTATCAATTCCGATCAGAAGGAACAAAACCTTAACCAATCGAGTAGTACGCAATCGAAACGGAGAGAGATTAGAGAAATAACCGTCTGCAATCCGGCGAGGAATACGATGATCAATCGAACAAACAATCGAGCGGAAGGATCAGCTGAAAGGCTACCAAAGCGCAGGTTCTAGGAACCTGGCTCTGATACCATATCAGAAGTAGCCAGACGAGTGAAGAAACGAGA
>JAYMSL010001898.1:0-15625 GCA_036897195.1 Plantago coronopus
TATCTCCCGTAATCATACAACACGAAACCTCTACACAACATCACA
This sequence comes from Plantago coronopus, assembly GCA_036897195.1. Taxonomy (NCBI): domain Eukaryota; kingdom Viridiplantae; phylum Streptophyta; class Magnoliopsida; order Lamiales; family Plantaginaceae; genus Plantago; species Plantago coronopus. The sequence goes on from JAYMSL010001898.1 coordinate 46, forward strand.
CATTCAAAATCATCAATTTCTAGCTAACCTCAACAAGCTTTTACATTAAGTACTATGCACTGAAACTATATACTCACGAAGCATTGCTCCCACACCGCACCCCACAGCCACGTATACAAGCTTCAATGCTACCTGATATATTACGGCGATCACCAGAAATTAGTTTAAACAAAAAAAACCACACTATCTGAACAACGACGCCTAAATCTCAGCTGATCATGGCAGCAAGTCTAGCCTAATGCTACTAACACACATTTCAGTTTCCAATTTTATTATAAAAATCAGAACAAAGGACTGAATTTCAGCGATCATGGCAGGAACACTGCCATGTCAGTGACGCACAAATATATCAGGGGAACGGATACATACCCTGGAAACAACAGGAACGACAGAACCGGTCTGATTGCCTCCAAAAGCATCAGCCAACTGACCAAACAGGAAAGCCATAAGGGACGGATTAAGACCGTTGGCAATAGCACCAATCGTGCCAAGGAACATGAGCAACTTATCGAAACCATCTGAGAAGGCGAAAAGCTTGTGAAAGGGAACAGTGTTGTCATTGTTGGCTTTGCCTTCACCATTATTAGCCTCATCTTTTCCAGAGCTACCAGAGTCCTCACTCTGAGCTACCTGGTTCCCTTTGTAAGCAAAAGCCTCTTCTTCTGCCATGTTTTGCGCAGAGTAAGCAGCTATCAGTCACTTTATCAACAACAGCAACACGCACGCAGGCAGGCAGACGAGTTTGAAAGGCCTTAATCTAAGTTTATGAGACCATATTAACAGCAGAAGAAGAGAATGAAGGTGAGAGAGATGAAGAATAATTAAGAAGTGGAAATGAAGTAATATATTGAGACACACAAACACGTCTACTTAGGTTGCACTATCAAGTTAGTTGAGTTCTTGGAGGCATCCAAGTGTTTTTAAAACTTCCTAACACCTTTGAATTGGCAAACTGATCAAATGAAACCCACGTTATATTATTACTTTATTACAACAATCATTATACTCTCTACCAACATTATATGCCACTTTTCTCAATTATATTCATGTATTACATGGTGTCCCAATATATATGTTATTTTACCTAACCCTTTTCACAACTTGTTCTAACTCTGATGTCATCTTGGCTCAATTCAGTTTACCGTTCAATTCATTTCAGTTTAAGTGTACATTAAGTCTACTTTAGTTAAGTGCAATTCATGTTTGACTAGTTGAAATATATCCTTTAAATAAGTTCAATTCAAATATTTTAAAGTGTATTGAACGGAACTATAGTGGTATAGTATATTTGTTCGATATAAATTAGGAGTATATGTTATACATGCTTCCAAGAAAGAACGCAAGATTTGTAATTTAACATTATAAGATATAAAATGAGAAACGTTGTGAATGACAAAGACGACAATGACAATTAGAAAAAGGAATGTAGCTTTCACAATTGGTACAAAATGGGGAATGATAATTAGGAAAAGTAATTCCACCTAATTTGATGTTTTTCCTATCAAACATGCACTCAATTTCAAATCGTGGACTTCTTCGCCCTTACAAGCATAAAAGTGATTTTAAAAAGAAGCTTTCTTTTTCTCAGCTTGGCAGAAACAGGGAAACAGATAATATCATCTTTAATTATTAACTTCAAAGTTTTTATATGCTAAGGTTTTTAAGGAGGCCGATTTATTCGTAACGTCTTTAACCGTGACAACGAAGCGCAGCTCAGTTGGTAAGACGCTCTCCTCTAACTAATAGGTCAGGGGTTCGAGTCACCTTTGCCTTTTCAAAAAAAAAAAAAAAACGTCTTTAACCGTGAAAAGCTGGGTTGAGTTTTTATAACATAGTGAACGATGTGGTATTAGTTGTGCATGTTATGATGAATGTGGTTTTAAATCATTGTTACGTTGTATTTATTGGCTTTTCGGCTAATAATACAATACTTTTACCGCTTAAAAAGAACATATTCAAAGATACTCAAAATGTGTTATACCAAAAAATCGCTCCGTTAATCGAATGCGTCCCTTTTTTTTAATAGTTTTTCGAATTTCAAATTCCACTTAATTTATAACATAAAAAGAGAATAAAAATATTATATCAAAATATTTCAATATTTATAACATTTTATTATGTTCTTACACGAATGAAAATTTCTTGTCTGAATTAAACTTAACTAAACTTAATAGAATTAGACTGAAATGGTCAAGAATAATTGAACTGAATTTATTTAAATTATAAATTTAAACCATATTGAACGGAAGATAGTTTAAGGTAGAATGAAAAGAGTTAAACGTTGTGGGGGTAACATAACAAATTGAGAATACATTAGTGGTACTTGAATGAAACGCGTTTGATTGAAGAATGTGAGTTTGGAAGATAAGAGATGGACATGGTCCTCGTCTCGTCTCGTCCTCATATATTTGTTCTACTTTACATCCACCTGCCTAATGTAATGCCTATCTCCATCTTACTAGTACTATATATGTATATTTTTTTATTATTTTATCCACTTATACAGTCAGTATCGTCTGTGACCAGTCAACTATTTTTATCTACGAATTTACTTTTTACTTATCTTATAAACTAGTAACTTCCAACTTTTTTATATCTTCATATTCCCATCAAAATATCAAATCTCTTTAAAAATTTACCAACACGTAGTTATAGTTGTCAATCTGAAAAGTGAGTTTTGTTAGTTCAACTAATATTTCACCTCTCTCAACCAAAATGGTAAAATAAAATGAAAAGTTCAGTCAGATTGAGATACTAAGTTAATATCCCTTAAACTCAACTAAAGATCTTTTAACTAAACTATATAAAGTAATTTTATATTTTTAATTCGCGTTTCTTGGTAAGAGGAATATTTTAGATGAGGTTTTAGTTGACAATCATCAGTGAGGCTAGAAACAAAAACAAACAAATTTCATTTTTAGAATCGATTTTAAAAAAGTCTATGATTCGGTGTGTTGAGATTTTCTTATAGAAAGGGATACCACCCCCACTGGATCACACCTACTCATCGGGATCTCATTAGATGTAACAATTACATCTAAGTCATGAATCTCAATTTTAATAAACAACAACAAACACATCCTTATTATTTGGACTAAATTGCAACTTCCAAACTTACTATAATTGCGATTTTACCCTAAATCTTTTTACTTTTACTTAAATGATATTAATATTTAACTACAAATAATTATAAAATTTAACAATAATATAACTTCAAATAATTTAAGTTTTAAAAATAAATTAAAAAATAAAAACTTAAATAAAAGACTCCATTAATGGAGCTTGGAGGTTCTTTAATGGAGTTTTCATCTTCTTCCTCTCCTTCTTCCTTCCTTTTTTTTCTTTAGGGGAAGTGAAATCATTCTTGGTGATTATTCTCATATCCACATTTACGAAAATGGTGGCATCTCCATGAACAATTTTTTTTTTTTTTTTTTTTGAAACGGCAAAGGGATGACTCGAACTCCCGACCTATAGGTTGGAAGTGAAGCGTCTTACCAATTGAGCTGCGCTTCGTTGTCCATGAACAATAATAAAGATGGAACCAAACTCAAACGAGGCAGCAATAAGAGATCCAAGATTTGATCTTGATCTGTTTTCAATAATAAGCTCATCTGCTTGGAAAACTCAAACGCACAGTAAGTTTTATTGTTGAGGGAAAATACTGTATATGGAACATTGCCATGATATGTAAGTAATTGTTAGTTAGTTGTACTCTACTCGAGCTTTGTGATAGAAGAAAAGGAATTAAAAACAATTAGTATTAATTAAATAGTATACTCAAGTATGCTAAAAAAAGTAAAAAAGAAAAAGGAAGAGGAAGAAGAAGCTTGAAAATCATCAATGGAAGCTCATCAATGGAGGTTTATTTTCAGATGAAGAAAGGTTGAAGATGAGGATTAATATGTAAAAAAATTAAAAAAATCGGGGTTAAAATTAAAATCTTAAAAAGTTGAAGGATATTGAAGTAAAATAAAAGTTAAAGATTTGTTTGGTTCAAAGTTTAGAAAATTCACTTTAGGATTTAAATGTAATTGTTTAATCTAATAGGATCCAGATGTAATTAGAAAATCTAACAGGGGTAGTGGATGAAATTCGCCCATCTCTCTATTTTCATTTTCTTATAAACAATATTGGGCGAAACAACACATGAAAGAGCCTATGGACTTGCTGGTCTTCACTTTTTTACTGGGGAAAGGAGGGCAAAATGTTTTGAGGGAAAAATGTTTTGAAATACAATAACCAGGGGAGTAAAGGTGATGATAAATGAAAACTCTAGATCCACACCATGATGAATTACTGCCACCTTAAAATCATACTCACACGGAATCATTTCAAAGCTTTTCCTTGTATGTGACAAGGGTAAATTGTGTATTCTTTGATAATGTCCACTAGAAAATGTACACAATCATATTACTTGAATAAGTATGTCATGTCCATCCAGCATATATACAAAAAATGTTAACACACACCGAAAAAATGTCTAAATAGAACCCCTTTGTAGTTATGTCGAAAATACAAATATGTAATTCATGTGTATGTATGCTACAAGATCAAATGTTTTATTTGAGACATGTAGGTCGAAAATACATATAAGTAATTCATGTGTATGTATGGTAAAAGATCAAATGTCTTATATGAGACATGTAGGCAAGAATGTTAAATGTCAACACATTACATATTTTGTGCCTCGTTGCATCAATGTACACATTTTCTTCCAATGTTAGATATGTGCATGCATATTAACATTGTTCGATTCCATAAGCTTTACAAGTGTAGTGTTGTTAGATGAAATGTCTGCTCTATTTTATGAATATTTGTGCAACATTTGACATGTATATATGGTAGCTTGAAAGTGAACATGTTCCCATTAGTGAGTATAGAATCAATATAGATATTTTGGTTTGACCACTCATGAAAAAACTTCCACTTAAATCGGACTGAGAACATTAAATTGGGGTTGACTCCAACACCATTGATTCGCCCTTATGGCGAACATCAAATCCCACATTGTTGGCACGCCTACTAAAGTAGTGGTTCCCTTAGTAGGGGTTATGCAGAGTCGTCTGCACATCTACACACCAGGGCTTGCATATGACCGAAGCACCTGAAAGTAAACATGACCTTGTTTTGTTCTATAGGTACATTATATTGGTCTAAATCTCCAATTCATAATAGCTTTAGGAGGTTAATATTGTATTATGACCAATTTATGACGAGTTCACTAAGCTATTTACCAAATATCACTCAAAATTGGTGTAAGTTTATAGACCATGGGTGGGTGAATATTAGACGTCATATACTATAAACACAATGAGCTTGAACTTCCAGTTGAAATAGAATCCTTTTAACATGAAGAAGTGGTGATGGGGTACACTAGGTATAGCGGCAAATAAGACATGATCCATTAAACAAAAGAGAATAAAATCTCCAGAATTCCTCCAATTTTCGAAAGAGAATCACAACATGGAAGCCTATTATATAGTATTGACCTACCAAATCTCGTGTGATGATTACCTGTGAGGTAACTCATTATCACTTGTAAAGGTAAGTTATAATTAAAATGGACCTAACCTCCTCTCATGGTTAGTCATAAGTGAATAGCCATTGAATCCTCCAAGGTACACTATGGGTAAGCACACAATCAATGAATGACGCACACGTGGTCCTAGACACACATTGACATTGTAATCACGTTTACCATTTTGGCACGGGTTGGCATGGTTGGTAATTAAGTGGAGATCTGATTTACTAGCATAGTTCCCGAATGGATGAGTTTGACGAATAATATCTCCTACTAAAACATAGAACTGACAATGAATGGATATGAAGTTAAAAAAAAGGTGAGATTGAGTTGCATTATCAACAAATATACCTTTAACAATCCATGCAATTTGTGGTTTATTACAATTGGTAATATGTGTGCAGTTCGTGTTTATTGCAATTGGTAAGATGTGTCTTGGAGGTCATGCAATTTGTGTTTATTACAATTGTTGGTAATATATTGGAGGTCATGCATTTTGTATACAATTTTTGGCAATGTCTTTACCAATACCATGTTTATATAGCTTATGAATTCATATAAGTTATCACTATGCCTCCAAAATCAAAATAATACCAAGATATTCGAGTACTCTGGAGTATTACAATATTGAGTTGAGAAGTCGTAACAATTTTAAAAAAGGATGGAAAACCATAAACCAATGCTGGTACATTCTTGCATGTAATGATTGGTCATAGATTAGTTACTAGGTCTCTTGTTGATAGAGAAGTCATTGTCGAGGTAATATATTGTTTTCATGAACTAAATAATAGCAAATATTTGTTGGAAGACTCTTTTTCCAAAGGGCATAATACTCCATTCTTCTAAATTTCTTCCCATTGGGTTATCATGATCAATAGCTAATATATGCATGTATTCCCACTCAACGTTTACTACAATAGACTATTTAATTAAAGTTGAAATGAGTGTTCGATGAAAGTTTCAACTTGTGGGCCAATTGACCTCACAAGTTGAGTTTCTTGGTTTTATGTCTAGGTAACCTATAGCCTTGAAAAAGTCAGATTTATATCATATGAGGTGATACATGATGAAGGTGAAACGAGTGTTCGATCAAAGTTTCAACTTGAGGGCCAAATCGACCTCAAGTTGATTTTGTAGGTCTTGTGGCTAGGTTTCATATCTTTGAACACGTATTATCTAATATCATATATTTAGTCAATCACCATGTTTTGGATGAGCAATACTAGAATATAGGACTTACGAATTACTAATCACCTTTGTAAACGATATATTCAATTGTTATATCTGTATATAGACTACCCACAAGACCATGATATGGTTATATCATGGTTATTCCACTATGGTTGCCAACCATGCTTATACGATTGAAATTAGAAAACTTTATGTTTTGAACTTCTCCTCCATTATTTGCAATGTTACAAACACGTACAAGATTGTGGAATGTTGTGTGTTAAAAGCATCTTATAATCGGAATGTGACAAAACTAATATAGTTTTTTGTTTGCCTTACCCGTAATCACATATATGTATAACTGTATTAATACTCCTTCCGCCTTGTTAAATTTCATATGTATGCAATTTATAGTTGCCCCTTAAACTTCATATTTCTTTCTAAATGGAAACAATCCCACACTTCTTACCTCACTTTTCACAACATATTTCTTCTACCTTTTACAATATTTTGAATTTTAACATGAAATTTCTTGCTCACCAAATGTATGAAGTTGGCAGAATGGAAGGAGTATAAGGTAGTAGATTGCGTTTGTTCATCATATTGTGGTCAATCCTCTTTTGAAGATTGTCGCACGCATTAGTTTCCACTATATAGTAAATATGACAGTGTCAGATCAAAGAAAATCTTAAAGTCAATCCTCAACATGATCTATAGGTCATATTACCCATTATTCATGAAGACATGTGACTAGAGTACTAGACTTATATGTCATTAAGATCCCCAAATGTATGCATTGATTCCTCAAGAAAACAAGTGCGATTATTGAGTAATCGAGCCATCCACAGAGAGTAATCATGAAGTTTGTTTTGTCATGATTTCAGACTTGTGATAAGATTATCGAGACTTATGCTGTTTAATTTGTCGCTCTGCTACTGTACTTTTGGAGCCCATATATTTTCGCGTTTTCACAATTTTACCATTTATATTGGTTATGCAAGGCTTTGTGTTGACGTGAATCCATCTCACGATACACGGTCGATCGCGTCAATGAAATTGGTTTTGAGGCGTGACAAATGAGGACTACTACATTGCACTTACAAAAGTTTGTAACTGGGTTTGACTCAAACTACTTGGTTTTGCTCATGTTATGTGAAAGCGAACTTTTACGTTATCAGTCTATTAGTTTTTGCTTATAGTGCTAGAGTTTTCTCCAACCTCATTAAATGACTTAGCAATTCTTTTGTCTTTAGTTTTGGTCTTCAATATATTTCCTTTTGAGTAGGAAAGCATGGATGCCATCGTCATAGCATTAGCATTAGCATATGTATAGTCAAGTGTTAGTTAGATGCAAATAGACTTTTCAAAGCTTCGTTTCTATCTCTTCTGTTATATCATTTTGGGAAGATACAAATATACGAAATAACTTCTTAAACTCAAGAGGGGGAGATATTAGGAGTGAACTCATCTAGGACTAGTACGTTTGTTGTCTTTAGTACGTTGCATCTTCCTTTTGTTGCGTATGCTTGCTTATTGTGCATGATTATTACGGTCTGAAGCACGTTTAAAGGACACACATCTCACTTATGAAATTTGCTATAATAATATAATCATACCCTACATACTAGCATTAATGTAATAAACTCAATGTTATCTTTTCATCTTGCATATTATTCACATATAATTTGTCTATGCCATTATAATAGCTAGTTGCTAGTAGGTGTTTGCCATGCTTATCATGATGCATTAACACTCGGCTGTTCTCTAACTCCTTACGATCATGTATTTAATGAGCACTTATATGACTAGGTTTTGTTTATCATATACTATTGATTATAGAAAGCCAAATGAAGTGGCAAACCTCAACCTAGTTGACATCTCGTACAAGCTTGCATACTATTAGAGAGAGAGAGAGAGAATTGCGCATGCTTAGAACAATGTTTGATTTTTAAGAAAAGGAAGTAGTTTGAAGATGCTTAATTTGTAAAAGCACATGTAGACATCTTCAAATAATACCTTAGCTTGTGATTGGAAAGTCTAAACATGTAAAAGAAGCCCTTGTCCATAACCTTGCTCTCTTGGATGTTACAAACAAGATTGCGCAAAGAGACCAACACACTTTGAGATCTTACATCTAGTGTATAGAGTCCAAGTGCCAGAAGGTGTACCCAAAGTTTTTCGACTGGGGCTAGTGAAAGTGGTCATTTCCTTTGTTGCACTTGTATTGTGAGATACCCACTCCCAGATGGAATAAGTGGCGATGGTATAACTTATTCATAAATACCTTAGGTTGTTCTTTAGTGCAAGTGCTAGGCTGACACATTTTAGGCTAGGTACACCATAAAGCATCGAAGTAAATAGATTAACGCATTTTAGATCATCAACATAGATGGACCGGCGGGTAAATCCGACTCTTGATTCTGACATGCAATGAGAAAAGCAAGTAATGTTATTTTTAATAATATGATGAATATTAAGCTTTGTTCAGAATACATTTGATTCATAGGATATAAGAGTGATTTTGAAATAGGGAGATATTATCAGATACTTCCTCCGTCCCCTTTCAAGATTCTCATTTGACTTTTCAGTCAACAAATAAGATATAAATTAATTTTAATTAAAATGTTGACAGTGAGAGTTAAAAGTATAGACACTATAGTTAGCGGGGTAAGTTATATTCATATATATTTATTGTTGTTAGTGGTAATAGTATATACAAAAATGGAAACGGGAAGCTTTAAAATGGACATTCAAAATAGCAAATGAAAAGCTTTAGAGGGGACGAAAGAAGAGTAACTTAGAGTAGAGCGTTCTCGTTGTAAATTCATGTGGAGAAGAATTCTTCCTCTAGTTTTCAACGACTTCAACTTGCAACTGACCTCTTTGTAGTTGAAACGTATTTTGATTGAGAAGTAGAGCTAATAAGACTCAGTGGATTAAAACGAGAAATATGGCAAGATGATAAACATGCGGAGACCCATTCACACCCAATCACCACAATGGCCCTTTTGGCTTCTAAGTTTATCCCCCCTTTAATACTCATGTGCTTGAGTAGGTGATGTGGAATGAAGATTAGCATGTAGTATTTTATAAAAATTATACAAAATTACACGTAGAGGGTTCAGATATGTTTGATGCTTTGAACACATGGATATGCTTGATGCTTTGAAAAGAGGGCTTTCCGCCTGGAATGTTTTACGATTTGAACACAAGGCTTGCCGCCTGGATATGTCTTAACGCTTTGAACACAGGGCTTGCCGTCTGGATATGTCTTAACGCTTTGAACACGCCTGGATATGTCTTAACGCTTTGAACACAGGGCTTGCAGCCTGGATATGTATTAACGCTTTGAACACAGGGCTTGCCGCCTGGATATGTATTAACGCTTTGAACACAGGGTTTGCCGCCTGGATATGTCTTAACGCTTTGAACACAGGGCTTGTCCGTACTAGACTTTCCTTCCACACATAATATGTCTGTTGATTTTGGGTTTTTCCATCCATAGATTAATGTAAAGTGAAATATACGTGTTTTGAGAATTTGTCAAAGTATATTCTTCAAGATGTGTACGTTGTGTTTAAATGGCGTTAAATTTCTACTGGATGACTTACCTGCAATCAAAGTCATTACTCGTTACTCTTGTAATGTCAGCCATGCTAATCCATTCATGTTAGATCGAAGCTAGGAATAATAGCAATAATAGCATGACTAATCTTTAATAAATGACTTCAAGCAAGAATTAAGTTTTACCATGAGCTCATTATATAGTCAAATTTCTCTAGCCATTTCGATACCTAGTTTATCCTTTCGGTGTTGCTATTCTATTAGTATATGGACAATCAAACATATGAATAGGCATCAATGGTATTTAGAGCAAGTCTAAGTATAACGGATCCTCCTGAAGTCTCCAAGAAGTATCATAGCAACCCTCAATACACTCATCATAGTTTCGTACTATACTACCTTTACTTTTGCCCCTTTTAAGTTTTGCGCTTGTTTCATGCCTCATATAAAGTTTCACAATGATGATTATAGCCGTTATAACTCCCATTATAATATCAAATATATTCACCTATTTTTCCATTATTACACATGCCATCTAGTTCCAAACCCAAAAAGCACCGTGTATTGGACACAATTTTTTATGCACAACAACCAGAATGAATATGTATCTTCTTGTTAAATCCATAACATCTCTAACTTATGAAAAGAGTTGTTCTTTGCATGAATTTTGTACTTATGTGTTGTCATCATTCGGATAACAATTTTCGATAAAAATTACTTTTATATACAAAGACGGCTAAGCCAACACACTCTTATTTGCAAAAGTCATTTAGAAGGAAAACATAACCATAGCTGTAGCTATGTACAAATAAAGTCTTTACAAGAATATTTTGTTACTCCTAACAATATGACTGTAGATTTTGAGGTGTATCTACAATGAATTACATGAAACTATTCACAGTAGAGGTATTATTATGTTGAGGGCGATCAACTGTCTATCGCTCTATCCAATAGCTGACTATGAACCTTACGGTCCTTTATCCACGAGTTGAAGCCATCGACTTCATTGGAAGTGCATTCTCCCCCTTCCTAACTTGCAGAAGTCTTGATGATCTACCTTTTGTGTTCTAGGAGTAGTTGATTGAAATAAGTTAGTAACTCATTGGGATCTAGTTTCTTACAGCTCAGTTATTTTCCTTTCACACCTTTGTTTTCACTATTGCAAATTTTGCCTCCATTGCAGTTTAAATTGGCATTTTGCATGTGGAGATCCTGTCACTAAACAATCTTCTGGGTTGCTTTCTAGTGACATTCATTTTCTAGTGAATTGGTTTGTAATAGGATAAATTGTCAAAACAGTCAGCTATGAAATAACAGAGAAATTATGTAGCTCAGCTCCCTTTTGGTTAAAAAAGAAAATGAGGGAAACCAGGAAAATCTAAGTTTCCGCGGTCTGGTCTGAATTGGGAAAATCAGGATTGTTAGAAAAGATGGAAAATATCAGACTTTTCCAGACATATCTCATGTCGAATAAGGAAGTACAAAATCTTCAGGGAAAAAAAGTGATGTGAAATGATCGGAAAATATGAAAAACTTCCATTCCCGTACCATTTTTCTGGTGCAGTTGTTCTATTTCCCCACTTCTTCCCATAAACCTAATGCAGCCTCAGTTGAGAGGCATCCATAAGTTGTTTGTGAATTTTTCATATTCCTGCTTCTCGACAAAACCAGATGCACATTAGCTTATCTATGCGAATTGCTTCCTCTCGACGTGCTTTTTTTTTTTAATAAATAATAATAATAATAATAATAACAACAACAACAATAATAATAATAATAATAGTAATAACTGAAAATTTGGCATGTCGTGTTATTGTCATCACTGTATAGATGACCAGTCATACGGATGAGATCTGTCATATTTGAATTTCGAGATTAGGACTGTTATCATCCAGTGACATCTTTCCTGATATAAGTCCTTTTTATATTTTAAGTGCAAATAGGCCTATTTTCACTCAAAGATGTTGAATTAATTGTTGGTAGGTTCTAGTGAATTTTGATGGATAATGACTATTTTCGTGCCCTTGATTCCAGTGTGAGGAACTATGGCTGGGAAAAGCACACATACCTCGTATATCAAAAGTTCAAGGACTCTCAAAGTTGGCTGCTTACTCTCTCTCGATCATGGATGGTAAACGAGTGAGTACTTTTCTTCCTCTCATTAGCAACTTCTTGCTTGCTGTACCATATCTAATCTAGTAGGTGCTCCTGACAGATCCGGATAACAAGGAATGACCTTTGTGACCATACATGGGAGTTCCATTTTACTGAGGTGTGTTATCATTTCAACTCAAGTCCTCAATATTTAGGGTCTTCTCCACCGCCTTAAAATATAATTCTATGTTAGCATACTGTCTTGCTATGACGATGAAGTGTTTATCTGGGTCAGGGAAATCATAAATGTGGTTTTTCCTAAACAGAGTTTACGGTTATTCTATTTTTTTTTTAAATTCCTAGATTACTATGTTGCTGTGGCAGCTCTTGTTCTGACACTAATCATTTACTCGTACTCGTGTTGGTAGAGTCCAAGACCTCCTTTTGAGGTTATTAGTTTTTGCATCATAGGGAGCAACTGGATTCTCTATGGTGAACAATGATGTTATCTGAGAGTTTTGCTCTTGCTGGACAAGGAGGTTTAGGAATGGGCTAACTTGTTTCTTAACTGGATCCTTCATCCTTCAGCATCATATGTTCCAGATGTTGCCATCTGAACAGGGTGTTTGGTGTAATATACAATCCTCGGAATAATTTCACCAATACTTCTTATTTCTCTCTTTTTTTCTATTTTTGCTAAGAGAGAGAGATTCTGTTCAAGAATCCTTCTCATATGAGTTCTTGAAAGTTTTGCCTCATCGGCAGTCCAGGGTGAGTCTAGTCCAAGGGCATTCCTTTCCGAATTCCTATCCTCTGTATTATCCACCCTATTCTCCCAGGTCTCGAGAGTCTTCCACTAGAAAGATCAAATGAGACCTCACGAAGTTTACACTCTACACTCTTTACAACATATATGTTGCTGGTAGCTATGGCTGTGGCACTTACTTGTGTATGACACCCACTATAATCCTTGCACTCTTTTATACTGGAGAGTTCTTGATTGTATTTTGTTTTCATAGGGTTTATGCAGGTTGACATGACTATAAAAATTTCTTAAAATGGTGTTGCTTCCCGCTCACATTCGAGTGAGGTTCCTCCAGATCCTAGATGCTATACCTATATATGTCAATTAGATAACTCAGACTTCTATTCCTGTTAGGACTAGACTTCTATTCCCATTAGGATTATTACTATTATTTGTCTATATAAGTAAAGCTACTATTGCAGGGAAATCATTAATGGAGGATTCTAAGCTTGTAAACGTAGTTGTTTGCATTATCTTTGACATGGTATTAGAGCCATCAAATCAAATACTCGTCTTTGGTTTCTTGGTGACAATAGTTTAGAGCCATTAAATCGAAGACTCTTTGGTTATTTGGTTACAATAGGTTAGAGCCATTAAATCAAAGACTCGTCTTTGGTTTCTTGGTGACAATAGTTTAGAGCCCTTAAATCGAAGAGTCTTCTTTGGTTTCTTAGTGACAATATTTTCGACCACTCAGGCGTGTCTCGGTATAGTCCCTTCATAGGTGACTCAATGTAGACCTTCATAGGTGACTCAGTGTAGACCTTTTATGGGTACTCAGGGTAGCCCTTCCACGGGTCAGCGTTGTCGCCTCCGTCCGACGAATCCTCCGCAGTTGCCTCGTCCGACTTGCAGAACCACGTCTTTGAGTCTTGGTTTTCTTAGTTCCATTCGTCAATAGCACTCAAGAGATTGGTCAACAACAATCAAGAGATTGGTAAAAGACAGTCGAGAGTCATTTATAAAAGCCTTAGTTCAACGTTTTTTTTAATCGTCTCCTGTCCAGCGTCAATCTCAGCAGTCAGCAGCATCTTAGCTCACCATCGCCAGCCACCCACTACTCCGGCCTTCTCTCACCGGCACGGCTCCCTCCGACAACCTTATTCCGGCCACCACCACTGGCGATTCTCCGGTCCACGACATCAGTTTCTTGTTGACAAATTGACGCTGGTTGCTCACCCGCATCAATTTTGAGAGGGTGTCAATTAGATATAACTTAGACTTCTATTCCTATTAGAATTCTTACTATTATTTGTCTATAGTCTAGTGCAAGGAAATTATTCATGGATTCCAAGCTTGTAAACATAGTTGTTTTGCATTCTTTTTTACAGTATTTGGGCCATCTGGATATTAAGTTGATTTAGGGAGATCTTTGCTTTCATTAGATATATGCAACGTTATGCAGTGAGTCTGTCTATTTTCATCGACTTATTTACTTGCATAATTGAGGTACCCCTATTTGAACACCACCACCCAATCTTCTTATGTTGTGTCCGGGATTGTAGTCTGTGTAAGTTTATCCCAAGTACAGATCAGATAAGTGAATCCAAACAGTGTAATACTTGTATATCCAACTCCTAGAGAACTGTTGTTGATAGAGATTCTCACGCCTTCTCTCCAAGTGTTTTAGATGCATCAAATCACAGGTATCTAGATCTGGAACCTATATTGGTTTGTTGCTGGCAACTAATGAATCAAGAATTTGTAACGTATAGTTTTTCACCACAAGAGAACCTTACAAAAGAGTCAGTCAGCACACATAGTTGCATTCTCAGATTCCAACTATCATAATTCATTCAGTACCATCACTTTCCTGTACTTCCATTTTTTACATTTTCATCTCTGTGGCTGTATAAGTCTTTTAGGATTTTCTATTCCTACCAGAAGAACACTACTCTAAGCTTTTTTTCTATTTTACTATTAAAACAGTGATTTTCTGAATAGAGTGGGAATAAGAACATCTGTTTCTGTCCCTCCTATACATGCAAGTAATCTTAGCACTGAAATAAATGTTGAATGAAAGCTACACAAAACTTATGTGTTCTGTTCTATGTTAGATCATATATTAGTACTAGAATACTTCATGCCCCACATGTGTCCGAAAATCCCCCACAAATTTTTGTGCTTCAATGACTTGAAATAAAAGGGTACAAATATAGGTTTGAATAAGAAAATACGTTCAGAGTCTGAAATGTCTTACTGGTGGAGGTGTGTACTAAAAAGTTGATAACTCTCTTGCAGGCAGCTCCAGAGTTCTGGAAAAACCTGGACCCATACTGGCAGGGCAGCGGGACACATATGCGCCGATACTTCCACGCAGACGGCAGCATAACTGCGGATGAAGGTGACATGGTGTGGGGTGGCCATGAGTCATGTTACACCATAGTAACCGGCTTGCTGGCTGATGGCAAGATAAGAGAACA
>JAYMSL010001899.1:0-15625 GCA_036897195.1 Plantago coronopus
ACCATTGATACCATTGATGAACTCAAAATCAAGCTCAATCAAAACTCAAACAAATGCAATATCATTGAGAAATATGTTATTTGTCACATCTCAAATCTAATAAAGATGTCAATTAGCAACTAAAAACGAATTATAAACTAAACCCAAATCAAAATTTTCTTTTGAATCCATGAATATGAGGATGGAGCTCAAAACCTTGGCATGATTAGAATATATACGAGCAGAGCTCGTCCACAATGATATGGCGAGCTTTGCTCGCTAATTAGTGCAGCCATGGCAAATTTGCCATGGCTGCCGTCTGCAAATCTGGAAGCTTCAGCGTGAGATTCACGCTGAAGCTTCCAGCTTCTTTTTTTTTCTTGAAAAACGGGTCAACCCGGACCGGGCCGGGTTGACCCACGAAAATTAAAAAAAAAACCCACTTCTAAGTGGATTTTTCTAAAAGTCCACTTAGAAGTGGACTTTTACAAGTATTAGTACTTTTTTAAAAGTCGGAAATATTATAACTCCGATACATTAACTGCAAGAACAATTTTCTTCCTAAGTAATGGGACACGTCGCCTTTTCTAAAATTTTAGCTACATTAAAACCGTCTGATACAATACTTACTCTAAATTTTGTTAAGTATTGTAAACTATTAGTAATCGATAATCTTGGCTCTTAGAGCTGCAAAGAAGTAATTAAATGTTAATCCACACAGTTAGTGGGTCACAAGAAATTAAAGGAGGTGGATCCGAGAAATCTTTGCATGTTCCACATGTAATCAAGCTCAATTGTTTGTACTTTGTAGTTAGTAGCATTAGTTAATTGCTATTTAGTGAGGATAATATGTCTTTTGCATAATCCCATGTGAGTGAGACCACGTCATTACCCTTAATCTCATCCATAATTCCATATGTAAAGCAAATGAGTTTTCAAAATGTTGTAGTGAGGAGTTTCACCCCAAAATGAAATTGTGTATGTATGAAAATTAATGTGAATCGGTTTAAGTTGCAGATACTTGCCGTCTTAATTCGATAAAAAATTATACGAAAGAGATAATGTTCGGTTCTAATGGGTGGATGCGGGGGTGGGGTAGTATCTAACCCTTTGTGGAGTGGCAATGAATTCAATATGAGTTATATAATCTTCCTTCTAGGGTAATGGTGTCAATGTTATGTAAACTAGGCTAAACTAGGTTTAAAATACACGTGCATTTTAAACCTTACGTTACGTATGACCAATTTTAACGACTTTTGACTATAAATACATGTCCTAAATCAGTAGCTATCGTACAAATACATGTCGAACGTTTAAAAAAAACGACACCATAAAAACAATCGACTACATGTACTAAATCACACAGATGTGGATAAACAATTAGCATAAACAGAGCTCAATTATTTCAGAGTCTCTCTCTAATAATAGGAGAAACCTCAACACTGTGAGATGCAGATTCACATGTCCTCCACCCACTACTACCAATAGCCATTAGCTTAGTAGAAGAACACATAGTGACACTCCACTCTCTCTGCTTCTTCTACTTAGCCTCACATGACTCCATGTGAACAAGTAATTAACACTAAAATATGTTCAGTTCCATGTGAAATTTCATAACTAAACAAGGACTAATTAAAAGATTAGTATTCTAATCATGTAAGGATGTTTCTCAGTCCTGCTCTATGATTGGTTGCCTTCACTAATCCTATCTCCAAGATGGGATTAGTGTCTTAAAAGTTACTTAAACAGTTAAATGTTAAATGTAGATTTTTCTGCACTCAACTGATCTTTGTCATTCTTGGAAGCTGTCTTTTATCAGAAGTTTACTGTATACTTCAGATCAACTCCAAATCATTGAGCTCTTAGTTCTAATCTTAATCTTTTAAGTTTAACTTTTAAGTACCAGTAAACAGTAGACTTAAAGCATCTTTCAGCAAAGAGGTGGATTCTGTAACTTTTAGCCAAATGTATTTGATGGGGTGCTGTCATTTGTGAAAAAGGTGTACTTGATTTACACTTTATGGATGTTTTGTTTGAAATTCTTGAAGAAGGGATGAACGGCTTTCGAAGCTTCCTTAGCTACGAAGCCTACGATCATCAATGTTCGATGTGAGTAAGAGCAAGGGCGGGTCGAGATAAATATTTTTCTGTGTTAACTCTCAGTGTAAAGATCTACTGTCAGGATTAGGAATATTACTGTTAGGCAAAGAAAGAAGTGTCAGTAGTTAGAAAGATTAAGGAACTGAGTAACAACAATCCATTGAATGTTCATGTATTAACAGAGGTAGAAATACTTCACACATTCTTGCCATGTTTCTTGTCAGCATAGATTCCCATAACAGCCAAAAAAATAACAGACATTAACAGCTATTACAGAACCCAAGATCTCACGAGTTCGTCACATTCAAGAATGTAATAAAAAACCAATCCCTATAATAATGAAGTCAGTTCTTGATCATCATAGTATTATATATCTCAGATACTAACTAATCATTAAGCCTTCTCCTCTTCGTTTCTCTTATACCAACACAAATTCACACACAAGTTCTCAGCACTCTCCCTGTTGCTACCCCACCGCGGTCCCATGACCGATTTTGCTGTCCCGAAACAGCGAAAGAGTGAGGGAGAATAATCAAAACACGCACCTGATCCAAAAGAAATAAGCTGAAAATGAAGCTTTTGCACATCCTTTTCATCTTCTCATTTTATTCTGTTATCTTCTGTCACCCTGGAGTAGTTCGGAGCAATGAGTTAAGCAATGAAATGTCTGTTTTGTTGTCGATAAAATCTAGTCTCGTTGATCCATTGGATCACTTGAAAGACTGGAAATTGCCGGGGAGTGGAGCAGCGGGCAGCAGCAGAGTTCATTGCAGTTGGGCTGGTGTAAAATGCAACTCGAATGGTTCAGTCGAAAGGCTTGACCTTTCACACATGAACCTCACGGGCAGGGTATCGGATCAAATACAAGGACTGGGAAGCTTGAAGTCGCTCGACTTGTGCTGCAATGCGTTCGCTTCTCCATTGCCGAAGTCTTTATCCAATCTCACTGCACTTGAAAGCATTGATCTGAGTCAGAACTTCTTTCTTGATGCATTCCCCGTTGGTCTTGGAATGGCAGATGCATTATTGGCAGTGAATGCTTCTGGGAATAACTTTTCAGGTTCTCTCCCAGAGGATCTTGCGGACGCAAGTTCACTCGAAAGCTTGGACCTCAGAGGGAACTTCTTTGAAGGTCCCATTCCAAAAAGTTACAAGAATTTGGTGAAACTGAAGTATCTTGGCCTCTCGGGGAATAATCTCGTAGGTCAGATACCTGCAGAGCTTGGGCAATTATCCTCACTCGAGTCCATTGTACTTGGATATAATGGATTCGAAGGTGGAATTCCAAAAGAATTTGGTGACTTGACCAATCTCAAGTACTTGGATCTGGCAATAGGGAATCTCAGCGGACCAATTCCAGCTGAAATCGGAAAGCTCCAGAATCTGGACACAGTTTTCTTGTACCAGAACCGCTTGGAGGGAAAGATTCCACCAGAGATTGGTAACATTACTGCATTGGAGTTTCTGGATCTTTCTGATAACAAGTTATCAGGAGAAATTCCGTCACAAATATCCGATTTGAAAAACTTGCAGCTACTGAATCTGATGAGTAACCGGTTATCCGGTCCCATTCCTGCTGGAGTTGGTGGCTTGAGCAAATTACAAGTTCTTGAGCTCTGGAACAACACACTATCCGGTCCACTACCAAGCGATCTCGGACTAAATTCACCACTTCAGTGGTTGGATATCTCGTCCAATTCGTTCTCTGGCCCAATTCCAACAACTCTGTGCTCCAGAGGTAATCTCACTAAGCTGATCTTATTCAACAATGCATTTTCTGGTCCCATTCCTGCCAGTTTATCAGCATGTCAATCTCTAGTTCGTGTTAGGATTCAAAATAACAACCTTTCAGATCCAATTCCAATTGGTTTTGGGAAACTCGGTAGTTTACTAAGGCTAGAACTGGCAAGCAACTCCCTCACTGGCCAAATTCCACATGACCTTTCCTCATCCACTTCTCTTTCATTCATCGACTTGTCTAGAAACCAACTCCAGTCCACTCTTCCTTCATCCATTCTATCAATGCCAAATCTACAAAGTTTCTTAGCTTCGGGAAATAACTTGGTTGGTGAAATCCCTGATCAGTTTCAAGATTGTTTATCTCTTTCTCAGCTGGATCTTTCTTCCAACCATTTCGTTGGTAATATACCGGCTAGTATTGCTTCTTGTGACAGACTTGTTACTCTGAATCTTCGAAGTAACCAGTTGAACGGTACGATCCCAAGATCAATCGCCATGATGCACACATTATCCATCCTGGATTTGTCAAACAACTCCTTGACAGGTGGCATACCTGAAAATTTTGGCGATTCTCCGGCCTTGGAAACACTCAATGTTTCATATAACAAGCTGGAGGGTCGTGTACCTTCAAATGGCATGCTGAGAACCATTAATCCCGGAGATCTTGTTGGAAATCCAGGCTTATGTGACGGGGCCCTTCCTCCTTGCTCACAGAATGCAATGTATGGACCAAGACAGCGAGACCTACATGCAAAACACATTATTGGAGGATGGATAATCGGGATTTCGGTTGTGTTAGCTCTTTTTATGGCAGGTTATGGAGCCAGATCTCTGTACAAAAGATGGAAAGACGGAAACTGTTTTGAGGAAAGATTTGAAACGGGCAACGGTGAATGGCCTTGGAGACTGATGCAATTCCAGAGGCTTGGTTTCAATAGTAACGACATCTTGGCTTCAGTCAAAGAATCAAATGTTATAGGGATGGGAGCGGCTGGTACGGTTTACAAAGTGGAGATACAAAGGCTAAACACCACGGTAGCGGTTAAGAAGCTCTGGAGATCAAGAACTGACATTGAGATGGGTGCTGGTACTGATTTTGTGGGTGAGGTGAATGTACTGGGGAGATTAAGGCATAGAAACATTGTGAGGCTGTTGGGTTTCCTTCACAATGACTCTGATGCCATGATAATTTACGAGTTTATGCC
This sequence comes from Plantago coronopus, assembly GCA_036897195.1. NCBI lineage: Eukaryota > Viridiplantae > Streptophyta > Magnoliopsida > Lamiales > Plantaginaceae > Plantago > Plantago coronopus. The sequence continues at coordinate 5,025 of JAYMSL010001899.1, forward strand.
TAATGGGAGTCTTGGAGAGGCCTTGCATGGTAAACAAGCAGGGAGGCTGCTGGTGGATTGGGTTTCGAGGTATAACATTGCAGTTGGAGTTGCTCAAGGACTAGCATATCTCCATCATGATTGCCATCCACCAGTTATTCATCGTGATGTCAAGTCGAATAACATATTGCTTGATGCTAATCTTGAGGCAAGGATTGCTGATTTTGGGTTGGCAAAGATGATGATGAAGAAGAATGAGACAGTTTCGATGGTTGCAGGATCTTATGGATACATAGCCCCTGGTGAGTTGCATTTATATCTGTGAGATTCGTTATGATTCAGTTATATGTTTTATACGTCTTCTAACAGTCTTCCGGATCATTTGCAGAATACGGATATACATTGAAAGTTGATGAGAAGAGTGACATTTACAGCTACGGAGTAGTTCTAATGGAACTCCTCTCCGGGTTAAGGCCATTAGATCCACAATTTGGAGAATCTGTTGATATTGTACAATGGATACGAAAAAAGATGCGTGAGAACAGACCTCTGGAAGAGGCACTTGACCCGAGTTTTGGGGGTACCATGCCAGTTCAAGAAGAGATGCTTTTAGTCCTAAGAATCGCCATTCTTTGTACAGCTAAGCTCCCGAAAGACAGGCCTTCCATGAGAGATGTATTGACCATGCTAGGAGAGGCTAAGCCTAGGAGGAAAAGTAGCAGCAACAATGCTGGTAATTCTACTAACAAGGAGAAGCCGGTGTTCAGCACCTCACCTGTGAATGAACTGTGAGTAAAAGACATAAGAGCTTCTAAGCCAGATCGATTAATTTGTTTTGAATTTGTGTGTAGATGTTCTTGTTAACTGTAATTTCCAGTTCTTGTAAGTTCTGATTATCTATTTTTTGTCCAGAATTAGGCACCAGTATAGATTATAGATAGATATATTTCTTGCAGATAATTTTGTAATTCTTCAGATTGTGTAGTTAAAAAACCTGAACAGATGTGCAGAATTTTGTTGCACCTTGACACAAGGAAACTGCAGACAAATTTGTTAGCATTGGTTTTGTTATTTCATATAACGTTGAGATTTTTCTCTAAACTCTCCAGCGAACAGAACAGATTAGAGGATCAAGAGAAAAACAATACAATGATTTAGTCAGTAAAGAACGAAATGTTGAGCCAGAACAGTACCTTGATGCAGAGCAACTCTGCAGCGCACTTTTGGGAATTGAGCAGCATTTGTAGTTCCACGTGCCATATAAGAGAGGGGCATTTTGGTTCTCAACATTGCCCATACGCATAATCAGTCCAATACCTCCATCAACTGCACAAAGTCACAGTCAGACCTAGGTTGCTTCATTGCTGAAACAAGCTCATGTAGCGTGGTATGAATTAATTCGGAGCAAGGATGTGTCTTGTCAGCGACAAAGAAGCTATGAGTTGCACTATGTATGCTAATCCAACTACAACCAGGCGATTTTTTCAACCCCTTTTCTCTCATAGTCTTTCTCACTTCAGCCACAATGTCCCACCTCTTCGAAGCAGCATATAGATTTGAAAGGGATATATAGTTTGACAGATTATCAGGTTCTATCTTGATGAGACACTTGTAGGCTAACTCTGTAATTTCAGAATTCCCATAAAGTTGAGAAGCACTAATTAGAGAGCCCCATATACTAGGGCCTGGTTCCATAGGCATATTCTTGATGAAGTTCATTACTTCATCAAGCTGCCCTGAGTGTCCTAACATGTCAACCACACATGCACACATCTCCAGAGTAAGTTCAATTTCGTAAATATTCATAACCGTGTCATATATCCTGATTCCTTCCGTAAACAGTCCTGATCTACAACATGCAGAGAGAACACTCACCACACAAGTTGTATTTGGTTTGATCCCGTTTTCAAGCATCTCAGTAAACAGATTAACTGCAAGTTGACCCTGCCCGTGTAAGCCATATCCAGAGATCATTGACCTCCAAGAAACAGCATCCTTGTGGATACATTCATGTTGAAATACCTGAGTTGCATAACTCAAGCTCCCACATTTCGAATATGTGTCGATCAAAGCATTACTAAGCGAGATTTCATGAATCAACTCCCTCCTCACTGCAAAGCCATGGATTTGTTTCGCACCCATAAATCCAGCAACTGAACTACAAGCAGGCAAAATAGTAACAAGGGATACCATATTGGGTTCCATCCCATCTCTCCATTGCATCTCCCGGAAATAGGATAAGGCTTCATCAAAAGCCCGACAATGCACACAGCCATTTATCATCGCCGTCCACACAAACACATTCCTGTACACCAATGCTTCAAAGACACGTCTCCCTGAATCAAGCTTTTTATTCTTCAAATACATATCAACCAAACAACATCCGAGATGAACATCAGAATCAATAGTCGAATCCATATCCAACCCATTTGTTACAACATAACAATGCAGCTCCCTTCCTCGATTCCACGCATCGATACATCTACCCTCAACTCTTGCACAGAGAGAAAGAAGCGTTGAAACTGTATATGCAGTAAACTTCAGCCCTTCGCCTCGCATTCCCTTAACAAACTCCCACAATCTGTAATCACCGAACACATCCACCTCTTTATCCTCACTCATCTTCACATAAACCGAAAGCATAGCATTCCACGAAGCAGCCCTCCTGTGAGGCATTTCGTCGAACACTTTGAAAGCATCCCCAAAGCACCCACATTTCCCATACATAGATACCAAAGATGTCCCCACCACAACATCCAACAAAATCCCAGTTTTCAAACCTCTCCCATGAACATTTTTACCAAGAACAACGTCACCAATACCACCCACAATCTTCAAAAACAGAGAAACCGTGAATTCATCCACCAAGGACGAGCCTCTACACATCTCCTTGAAAAGATGAACGCTTTGTGGCAAAAGATTGCTTGTATTATACCCGTTTAACAGAGAATGGCAAATGTAGGAATTCTTGACTAAGAGGGAGTCGTAAACCAGTTGCGAGGTCGATACATGTTTGAACTGGGAGTATAAGGAGATGAGCTTCTGGGCTATGCGAGGGTGGTGCGTGAGACCAGAGAGGTATGCTTGCGCGTGAGCAGAGCTTGGTGTGTGAGATTGAGAGAGGGAGCTTGTGCTGACAGGGAAAGGAAATGGAGAAGAGAGGCTGCAGGGTCCGGTGTCGAAGCAAGGCTGTGAATCGATGTCTCGAAGATGAAGCTTTTGCCGAGAAATCTAGTTCTTGATCCTGTGGATGTCATCATGTTAAATGGTGGGAAGTGATCCCGAGTCTTGAAGCCCAGATGAAGGTGTTTTTATAGTTTCGAAACGACTGCAATTGCATGGTAGATTGTTGAAGAAGACGACGTGAACTTTTGCAGCACACATGGAAGCAGCCGTCATAATCCAAATCGTAATTCAAAGTTTCAAACAACTGATTTTGCTAGCAGGGAATTAGGTTGGAACGACGATTTGATAGATAAACGAGTCTAGTTTACTAAGAATTTTTTGAATTTTCTGATTTCCATTTTCCAGGAGAGTTGGAAAAAGATTTATGTAAATTCTACCAAACCAGCTTGAAAATGTGGAAAAAGTACAAAATAGTCATAACTTTATGTTAAAAACTGCGCTCGATCGCAATGAAGTAGGTTGAATCGTGATCACATTTACTAAGAATTTTGAATTTTATGATTTGCATTCATGTGGAGAGACTTACGTCAATTCCACCAAAACAACTAAAAAATGTGAAAAGACATTCATAATAGTCACAATTTCTGTTAAAAACTGCTTTCTTGCGTTGTTAATTACTTTGAACCATCTATCTGATAGATAACAAACCTATGAAGTTTTTATTGGAAAGAGGGAGAGTATTTAGCTAAAGAAATTCATGTTTAATGGTCGAATTAATGCTCTTATATTACGTATTTCTTACACTTACAATTGAAAACGGAAACTAAATGTTCCATTGCTAAAAATTTCGGAATGTCATTTCAAATATGAATCAACATTTACTAGCACTCTCTCACAATTTCGTGACTCGGATCTAGGATGTATATCTACAATTAGTAGATGCTTCACCATATCTCGTAATATTATACATTATGTTTAAATCTGAACATGTGATATTGATAATTCACCAAAAAGTAATCCATCAAAAGAGATGTGATCAATTTTTCTCTCAAGAGATAATCAAATTCTAAATCTGGTTATATTAATTTTCTTTTTAAATTAAATTATTGATCCAACTGCGTCGTTTTGACGCAAAACACCCTAGAGCAATCTGAGCCGTCAATCTCATCCCATCCAACGACTCCATCGAGATCTGTTATTTCCCCTTTCTAGTAATAATAAACCCTATATATAAAAACCCATTCCCAATTTCCATCGCCACCTACCTCACACTCTCTCACCTGCTCAATAATTCTCTCGCCGTTTCTGCTCTCAGTTCGCCGCCGCCGGAGACATCATGTCTGACGAGGAACACCACTTCGAGTCCAAGGCTGATGCCGGTGCCTCAAAGACCTATCCTCAGCAGGCTGGAACTATCCGAAAGAACGGATACATCGTCATCAAAGGTCGCCCATGCAAGGTCTGTAAATGATTCTCTGTTTCTGATATCGCCTTCCTAGAATTTCGGATCTGGTTTTGTGATTCATGTCATGATCTGTATTTGATTTGGAATGCTTCTGTGACCCTGTTGTTGATATGAAGCTATTTTTTTTTTTATTTCGATTGATGACTGTGTGGCATCGTAGATCTCAATTTCGTGTTGTTCTGGCCTTTTTTAGTGCATTTTTGATTCATCGGTAGCTTGGTACGTTTAATCGGTTGTTTAGATTTAGTTAGTGACTCGTTTGATAAGCTGGCAATCTCAAATGTATCTGTCATCGGTTGCTGGATTTTGAGACTCTGTAGCTAAAGTATGCAGAATAGGATAATATAAAGTAATAGGATATCAAAGTTGGTGGGTGAGAGTGGATTATTGGTGGTTTATAACTTTATATAGCGTTGTTCCTTGTAGATTGTAAGCTATTTGCGAAGTTCTCGTCTGATGTAACAATTATTATGATTGATTTGTTCCAGTATGGTGATTTGTATGCCTCTGTTGCCTATCAGATTTAGAAGGTCTGTAGTAAACCTGTGAGAATTAGATGGTTCTGGAATTTTGGGATCAGGAGTAGAATGTTGATGATTTGAACGGACCTGATTTCCAGAGTGGGAAGTTTGATCAAAAGTAGTGTATGATAACCTGTTGGCTCTGTCAAAAGCTATACATATATATAAGGTTTTTTTCGACAAACTTAGGTCACATTAACGATCTATCTGAGCTGATTGTAAATAGTGGATTGCATGCTTAATATTGATTTCTAACTTGCCAGTTGAAGGAGTAGGACATTTTTTAATCATTCCCGTACATTGATGATGATTATGATAGGTCATTGCTGTCTGTCTAGTGGATATATTCAATCATCTATAACATTGGATCCATATTCTTTCAGGTTGTGGAAGTTTCTACCTCCAAGACCGGGAAGCACGGTCACGCCAAGTGTCATTTTGTTGCCATTGACATCTTCACTTCCAAGAAGCTTGAAGATATTGTCCCTTCATCCCACAATTGTGATGTAAGTTATCTGCTGTTTTTTTCTTTTGTTTTTCGTTTATCTTTTATTGATGTGTAATTCCTATTGTTGAATGATTACCTATTTTTTGTATGTAGGTCCCACATGTCAACCGTACTGATTACCAGCTGATTGACATCTCTGAGGATGGATTTGTACGTTATTCATACTTGCTATTATCAAGCTCGACATTGTGTTTGTATATATTAGTCATTCTGAAAGTAATAATATGTTTCTATCTGTTACAGGTGAGCCTGCTGACTGAAAATGGCAGCACCAAGGATGATCTTAGGCTCCCGACTGATGACAATCTTCTCACCCAGGTTGGTGATCGTTTGGTTGTGTACAAGACTTGCATTCTTAGTACTTAGCCTCGTTAGTGCATTAAATATTGGCTAGTTTGGACTTCGCAAATAATATAATTGTGTTTAAAATTTACACTTCTGGATTAACAGTAGTAAATAGGGGTATGCTAAATAAAGTAGTTATTGCATTTGTGGGAAACAAAAAAGAAACCCTTAGTATATAAGTGTTTGAGGAACTGTTCTGCCCATATCATCAATGTAAAATTTTAATTTTCTCCATTGGCTTAGTCTAGCAGTATGGAAGTTTTGTGTTTGACATTTCCGTGGCATGTGAAATATGCAGATTAAGGACGGGTTTGCTGAGGGAAAGGATCTTGTTGTGAGTGTCATGTCAGCCATGGGTGAGGAGCAGATTAACGCCCTCAAGGATATTGGCCCGAAGTAATCTCTCTACTGCTCTGTGTGATGGTTTTTCGTCTTAAATGAGATGGATTTTGTGTTATAGATTTAGTGAATGATGGAAGGACGACGACTATCATGTGTTAAACAAATGGCTGTGTTTATTCGCACTTTCCATTTACTCTTTTATGTTTTTGTTTGCCTCAGAGCTATTTAATCTCAAATTTGTAATATGGTGATGACTTTTGGATCTGATTGGCGAGCCACTTTTATCATTTTAGATGATTCATCTTTTTGTTGTCTTCCCTGGTGTTTGCGAACTACTACTGCTGATGGTTTTCTACATCATTTGTGTATATTAACTATCATTTGGCAATTGGCATGGAACAATCACTCTTCTTCTTGCTTTGTCAAAAATCGGTGTTAGACTGTAGGTTTGAGCCGTAAAATGTGCTTCAGCAGACTTGTGGTATTTACGAGCTTTTAGCCTGCATTGCGATTTGCAAGTGGCAAAGAGTTGTACTCATAATTGAGACTTAGAGTTCAGATTATGTTTCCAATCAATCCAAGATTTAAATTCAAAGTTTGGTTCATCAAGTTGCCCCAGCTTGTCTGCTTGCCCTCGCTAACAACAAAGACTTGTCGCTGTCTTTCATTAATCCATTTAGATTATGTTTCAATGGATATAGTTGACTTATCAGTATTACATTTTTAGCCTCAGGCCACCAAATGAAAACCGGATTAATTATGCAAACACCCCTTCGTATATTTCATTTTACAAAAAAAAACCCAACCTCCGTTAGAAGTGTATATGACGCGCTATTAGTCATTTTCACAGGCAGTTCTTATCGATACAAGTAAATGAACCCGTGCATAAAAGGTGAAAGTGCGAATAAAGTAGTAGAAACCGGTGAACTTTTGATGGATTAGCCAGCTTGAGATGAGTAATTCGCCAAAAGATCGATAATTTTGACATTTACAGACAGTCGAATTTATCAGTCTAGTTAAGACTACTAGCCTGTCCGCCATTTGTCATAATCTAGCACTTCAAGTAGCAACACAGCACAAAAAACCTACCACCATCAGTTTAGGGATCGGTTAGCTACTTCTGAAAGGGACGAACTCAGAGATCAGTTGAGGCAATTTGAGCTTCGGCTTGCTCCAGATGAGGCTGTGCTGAGCTCCTGAGTGAATTCAGTCAGTGCATTTAGCACAGAAGTTGGGTCAATTTGCTTGACTAGAATATCAACCGCTTTAGGGGCGAATGTTTCAGTAATGGTGTTTGAGTGGACACAGGCAAACCCACTGCTGATGAAGAAGTACTTGGTAACTTCATCATCTTCATGGATGGAGAGCAAGCCATGCTTGAGCTCAGAGATTGAGGGCATATGGCCATTAGAACGGACAAGTATAATGCACTAAAATGGATATCAAAGAATTACAGAAACATTCGTTTCATATGAGTTCATACTTCATAGTTCATACACAGGTTCCAGGACGAAACTGTAAGTACACAAACTAGAGAAGATCGCAATAGCTAAACGGTTCCAGTCTTCCACAGTCCAATGAGAAGTATTCTCTCAGCTCAAACGAATCATCGGAAACATTAGCCAATTCTTACATTTTCACATGTATCATCTAAAACTCATTCTTATATGTAATTGCAGCACCTCCTGCATCAAAAAACAGAAAACTGCACCAATTCTTACATTTCTATCATAAAATTTCAACACCCTTCTACTTATAATACTTCATACACAGGTTCTAACTAAAGATTGATCCAAACAAAGAGCATAAACTGGTGCATGTTACACATGAAAGTCAATTCTTGCTGCCAGTGCTCAACACATCGTTCCACAGATAAGATCAAACAATCAGAATAGAACACATAACAACTTTTTTCAAAAAGAGAAATGATAACGAAACATGCACTGTTGTATTTAGGTACTCCAGACCAGATTACGAGAAATATCTTCATATTGCAAAACTTATTGTAGTACTAAACTAGGTGCAAGTTCCTTGGCCAGTTTACATATATCTTCATAATCAGCAGCATTGAGCATCCTACCATCATATAAGCCTTTTTCAATCTGACCTTTAGCACGAAACTTATCCACAGCAATAGCTAACAACCTCCGATTCTCACGCACCATTCACTATCTTCACAAGCCACTATGCCAGTTTACATATATCTTCATAGTCCACAGACTTAAGCACCCTTCCATCATATAAGCCCTTTTCAATCTGAACCTTAGCACGGAACCTATCCACATCAATTGCTAACAACCTCCCGTTCTCACCACGATACGCACCATTAACTATCTTCACAAGCCCCCCTATCTGTGGAATGACAGTCTCCAACTCCTCTTGATCAACCCTCAAAACATGTTTCTTCTCAAGCATCTCAATCTCTCCAAAATACTTATCGATCACCTTCCTCACGACACCCTTCTGCTTATAATACCCCTTCTCTGCCAACGCCTTACTCATAACCTTCACAACGATACCCGGGAAAAGCCAGTAGTCCTTCCTGTTACTCTCCTTCGCCTTCTCTTCCTCTCTCATAATCTCATCCAAAGCCGATGCGTTCTTACCTGCATTCTTCTCACCCTCGAATTTCCTCTTCCCATTCTTACTCACATTCTCACCCTCATCAAACACCAACCTCGGAACCTTCTCGCTCGCCTCTCCAGTCTTTTTCGCCACCCCTAAACTCATCACAATTTTCCTCTCCCCTTCCTCACCATTCTTCTCCAACATTCTCGCCTTCAACTTCTCCTCTCCATCTCCTTCTCCCTCGTTGTCCTCCCCCTTCATCATCGCAGCTCGCTCAATCTGCCTCTGAATCTCCCTCTCCAACTTCTCCTCCTCCACCACATCCGCCTTCAACCGCTTATTCTTCAACTTATCCTTCAACAGCGTCTCCGAATCCCGATCAATATAGGTCATAAACCACCCCTTGGGCGTCTCATCCACCTTGCACTTACCAGTCTTCCCCAAATACTTTACAAACTCAGTCAGAGTCGCCCACTGCGTCGAATTCATATGCACATGATGTCGATCATTGATGTACTCATTATAAACAACAGTCGCCGCAACACGACTGAATCGATGGCTCCGTTTCATATGTTCGAGAAACATCTCCTCGAATTCCTCCGAATACCCATCGATGATTCTAGTAGGATTCTGACCAAATACCTGCATCTGGCGCTGGTGAGACTCGCTCATGCAATGACACTTGAACCCATTCTCGTCACGGCATTGTTTCTGGCACATCTGGCAGTACCATCGAAGCTTCTGCAAACCCTTGGCCTTGATTCGGTTCGCAATTGCCTTTGGTGTCAAGAAATCGTTCTTTCCCATGGTGTCACCTGATCGGAAGCTGAGCTGATTGGAACTGTCGCCGGAGCTGAGATTGGGGATTTAGGGCAATGTCGTCGTTTTCTGTCAAGGTTCAAAAGTGATTTTATAAGAGAATGTATTCGGGCTTCGGTTATATTCTGCTTTTAAAAATTTAATGGCCCAATCCGTTCAGTACTCTTTTAGGTTATATTTTTAACTTAATTTTAATTTCATGGCTTAATGTAGTTAACTTATTTTAATTTCAATTTCTCATTCGGTTCACTTTAATTAACTTAACTTCAACTTTAATTTATTCAAATTTATAATTTATTTAAGGTAAGTTACTTTCAAATAAGTTAATCACTAAAATTTAATTCATAAATTAAAATAAAGACCGCGTTAATCTGAATTTTCTAATTACCATTAACTTTTACAATTTTACAATTTGTATCTCTTACATTACTATGAGGATATCCATGTTTACTTTTTTATTTTTACTCCATTACTTTAACTCATTTTGTTACTGCACGTTAATCCTAATGGGTAATGTTTTGTGGGACGGAGGGAGTACAATTTATAATTTATGAGTGTATTGTACTACACTCTTACTGTTATCACGAGTTCACGACGAAGCGATGCTCGATTGATTATACGTTTCCCTCTAACCAATAAGTCGGAGTTTCACATCACCATGAAGGTAGGTAAAAGGAGAACCACTTCAACTAGTTTTTTCTGAGGTTGATGTCTATAACTCTATGTCTGAACTCTGAACTATGCTCCAAAACAACAAAAAATTATCGGCTTGACAAGGATGATATACAACGTTTAGTTACTAGTCAGAGCATATTTGCATCACATTTTGGCAACACCTCAAAGCTCCAAATAGCTTGCTCAGTAAACATAAATCGTCTATCGTTATGCGACTAAGGTCCTCATATTTTCGTCTGAATAAAACTAAACT
>JAYMSL010001900.1:0-15624 GCA_036897195.1 Plantago coronopus
TTGTTAGGTAGTTTAAGGGTCAAGATTTGGTTTGTTTTTTCAACAGTTTGTTATGTGACTTGTGTCCATGTGCCAACATGTGTAGTTTACTTTCTGATTAAGGATTGTTCTTCCCTCTTTTCGGGATCTCAATCTGAGGAACTGCATCATCAATCTGTTCGATTTGTTTTGTCTGCGACTGTCTACATACATATAGTATTGCAGAAATTAACTTGGTTGCGAATGGCAGGTCATGACGCGTGCAAGTTTGAGTCTAAACCGTGAGCAAGCCGATTCCTTATACAGAGTTTCACTTCCAAGACTAAGCACATTTTGGGGTTCTAGCTATAGTGAAAGATACATTACATGAAAAATTTGGGGGCAACTTATACTGAGATTATGTTCAACTTTTAAACTTTACTGTCCAACTCGTGGTACTAAGAGCAATAATCATAAAAACTTGTTGGTAACTTGTTAATTTCACATTGTTTGCATTAGATTTCCGACTTCATCAATCACTTCCATCCATGAATTCACTTTATTCGACTAAATAAGATGGTTTCACTATAATACGTTCGTTCAGTAAACGTCATGATGACTCGTTCCGTGATTAATGAATTTCTAAAAAAAACAAAAAAGAAGAGAAAGAGAGAGACAGACAAGTTTCAAACTTCCAATATTCTGGGCCATAGGTATAAGGGATGGCTCAACGACCAGAAGCCCAAGTCAAGAGACCACCAGCTCGGCCCAATGTTCGCCTTATCCCAATTTTAAGGCCTTAATCTTAATACTTGGGGAATTATGACTATGTAAATATTGACTCAAAGACCCTTTTATTCATACATCTCATCTCCATGTCTCGTTTTTCGAAAATAAAGTCCATGGCTCTATTTATGGTTATGTTTCGATTAGAAAAGTATGTATTATGCATGTCATCGAGATCTTTGTCCCCTCCGTATATCTTATCGGAGTCTAAACTTCCGCGCGTAGCTTTTCCCTTTTAAATGCCTAAATCCACTTTATAGTGATCGAACGGTCGCATGTGCAGACTTATTGTACTCGACACGCGGTTCTGGTGTAGGTAAGACTAAAATATCGAAATATTTTTCCGCAGCCTCCGGGGTCATTTTTCATGTGATGTAACCCACGTGTATAGGTGGAAGCTGGACTATTTCCGACCGTCTCATTTTTTGAAAAAAAAAAGTCTGAGACTCTTTTAAGTATTAAGGGTTATGCTTAAAAAGTATGTATATTGCATGTTATCGATATCTCTTTCCCCTCCCTATAGCCTGTCGGAGTCTAAACTTTCGCGCATAGTTTTCCGTTTTTAGTGCTTAAATCCAATTTTATAGTGATCGAACGGCCGCATGTGTGGGCTTATTGTACTCGACACACAGTTCTAGTGTGGGTAAGACTAAAATATCGAAATATTTTTCTGGAGCCTCCGGGGTCATTTTTCATGTGCTATAACAACCCACAAGTCTGGGCGGGAGCGGGATTTTTTCCAACCGTCTCATATTTTGAAAAAAAATCTGAGGCTCTATTTATGGTTATGCTTAGATTATAAAAGTATGTATATTGCATGTCATCGATATATCTGTCCCCTCCATGTAACCCGTCGGAGTCTAAACTTCCGCGCGTAATTTTCCGTTTTTAATGCTTAAATCCAATTTTATAGTGATTGAACAGCCGCATGTGCAGGCTTATTGTACTCGACACGCAATTCTGGTGTGGGTAAGACTAAAATATCGAAATATTTTTTTGGAGCCTCCGAGGTCATTTTTCATGTGCTATATAACCCACAAGTCTGAGCGGAAGCGGGATTTTTTCCCGACCGTCTCATTTTTTGAAAAAAAAAAACCGAGGCTCTATTTATGGTTATGCTTAGATTAGAAAAGTATGTATATTGCATGTCATCGAGATCTCTGCCCCCTCCATGTAATCTGTCGGAGTCTAAACTTTCGCGCGTAGTTTTTCTCTTTTACATGATTATCGATTTTTCTTAAATGTCATTCAAAACTCATTCAACACTTCAGTGTGAAAACCCTAAGAATTTTCCCTTAATGTTTAATTGTGCACTTGCATCAAGTTCAATGCCCAAAAAAGGAATTAAGCTTGGAAAAATTTCATTCTCTTGAAGGCAAGAATAAACTCTCAAAGAAAAGGTAAGAATAAAAACAGAAAATTCTGTCCAAACGAGTAGAATTTACAGAAAGTAGAAAATACAATCTTAACAAAAAAGTAAAAGAAAAAAATAGAAACAAGATTATAGGTTGAAAGTAGGCCCCACTGCCATAAATTGTCATAAAAATAAGAAGTAAAATCAGTATAGAAAATCAGAGTGAGAGATTCATTAAATCCTTAAAATATACAAAAATATATAAATATAAATATATTCCTATTTTCTTCTTCTCATTTTCTCACTCTGTCACACCAGTCTTGTGTTGTCGTCATCCAGTCCCCGAAACCATCTTCGGACAAAAAAATGGTACTTCTTTTTCTTCTTCTTCAATTTTATCGTTGCAATTTTTATTCATCTACATTCAATCTGTGAATCAAGCTGTTTCTGCTATGGAGTTTTGATCCTTGTTCTTGCCAATCTTGAATTTTGTAACGGTTCTTTAAAAGATGGTGTTGTTTTGTTCATCTTTGTTGATTTGATCATTTGTTTTGATGAAAAATGGTTCTGGTTTGATTCATCTTTGCAGAATTTATCCTTTTGTTGTTAGTAGTTTTTTTGTAAGAATTCATGGTGAAAATCGAAGAAAACAGCTTGGGTGAGGTGGTTTGGGTTCATCAGACGTTGGATTAGAGTTTTGATCTAGATGAATTTGTATATTTGGATTTTTATGATTTTTTCGTTCGTTTTCTTGATTATGTGTGTGTTCGTCGCAAATTGATAGTGTAAAACTGTCAATCAAGTGGTTCAAGCTTATTTGACTAACAATAAGATCGTTAAGTACAAGAAATCAAATAAATTGAATAGGTTTGGTAAATATTGATAAGGTGGCTATTTTTGTGAGAAATTAAAGTGGTGTGAGCTAGCATCACCTAATGAGACTACTCTTGGTTTCGTCTGGTGAAAATGCGGGTGATAAATAAGGTGGTTAGCTACCATAAAGAAAAAATAGCTAAATGGCTATTTTTTTCGAAATACAAAGTGATAGCTAACATAGCCTAACTAGATTACTCTATTGGTTTCGTCCTGTGAAAATGTGGGTGACGGTTTTGATTGATGTTTGTACTTTGTAAATGTATTGTAGACGGTGTCAAAGAGGGTAGCGGAGAAGAAAGTTGCGAAGTTTGAGAAGAACATAACAAAGAGGGGAATACCATTTGCAGCAAAGAAGCCATTTGACCCTGCTCATTACATTCTCATTCTCTTTGCTCTTTTGGTTGTTGCTTCCTGTAAGTACTCTTTTCTTTCTTTCTGTTATCATATAGCCAAATGTATCGTATCAGTTCTGTGTGACGATGTTTCTGTAAGCTCATAATAGTGATGCTCTAGCTAGTCGACTTTTGCCTGCTTCGAATTCTATTGCTCTAGTCATATGTTGTATGTATGAGCTAATTCGAGTAACGTTATGATTTACGACTCTATGTATAGTATAATGTAGCATCCCATGTAAGATAATATGATGTGGTTCATTGCTTTTTTTGTTCCTTGTTTATCGCTTGCGTGTGTGTTTTTTGTTATGCTAGGATCGAGTATCATGTTAGTCTACTTTGTCACAACAATGTGTGTCCCCGTGTGTTCTGTGAGAGGGTTGATAGTACGGATTAGTGGGATCCACTAGAACCGAATAAACGAATTGTACTGACAAATAATTTTTTGGCGGACATACACTGATGTTTTAGAAGCATTAACTGCGAAATCATATAAATCTCATCCTCAATTGCAATCCGACACGTGCATCGTACCTTCCGTTATTTTGGACGGTTAGGGCATTCAACGCAGATCGTGTATTGTCATAATTTATGCACAACAGTTTGTACATTGTTAGAACCTGTATGTATGATACTGCTACATTAGCATTGTTAGATGCAGAAAGTTTAACAGTGTCACTGTGGCATGCAGTCATCTTCCAGATGGTGCGAATGGCGCTTTATGGCGGATTACCCGAGTCGGATGGAGCAGCTGCTTCCTAGAAGCCGAAGCCGAAGCCATAGGAGTAGCAGTATGATGGCCTGATCAACTATATAATATCTCTACTAAAAATGTGTAATACATGTGATTTTCTTTTCAAGTAGAAAAGATATTAACAGATATGTAGACTTATACTAAAGATTTACAAACTGCCTTATCTGCTCTTGCTGCTTTTTAGGTGTTCGCAACTTGCAAGTTCTCTTTATACATGCTTTTGCTGGTTGATTGTTTTGTAGAATTTCATAGAATCCGATAGGATCCGTCACGGACCCGATCCGATCGGGTCCGGACTTCTACGGATCGGACCGGACAGGTCCAATTGCCAGGTCTCATGTTGTCTAAATGGTGCCTTCAAAGTTCAAACTTATGTCTAGAGATGTTACGCGAGCTGAGCCGAGCCTCGGCCCGGCTCGTTAAGGTTCGAGCTCGGCAACGAGCCGAGCTCGAGCCTCATTTTATGCTCTTTAGTTTAACGAGCCGAGCTCGACTCGGCTCGATAAAACTTGATAAGCCATATTATATTGGAAAATATCATTAAGGCTCGATAAAGCTCGAAAAAAACTCGTTAAGACCCATTAATTTCCGAGTTCGAGCTCGTTAAAATATGCTCGAGCTCAATTTATAGGTCGTTTTTGTTAACAAGCCGAGCTCTGCTCGAACTCAAGCCGAGTATCAAAATACTCGACTTAGCTCGGCTCGTTTAACAGCACTACTTATGTCGAATTGAACGAATCATTAACAATGAAAGATTGTGAATATACAGATTTGTGATACTCCAATCATTAACAATGAATTTATCGATATAATCTTATCCAAATCATTCTACCACAGTTTTTTTTTTTTTTTTGAGATACTGTTGAAAAGGAAAAGGATGGTCAAAGACGAAGCTATTTTTACACAAAACTGATATAAAATGCCTGAGCTTGACATATATTCAAGTTTTCTCTCAAGAAGATTATACAGATACAGTATAACAGTAAGCTACAAGTCCTGACTCAGAACAAGTTTCAGAAACAAAACTAAGAGGTGACAACTGACAAGGAAATACAAGGACAATCATCTCATGATTCAGTATTGAAAGGGTCTTGGATGACGCATTTGTTTCGAATATGTGAACTTCACTTGTTCAGAGCTCTTAGCTGGTCGATCTACACCGTTCCCTGCTTTAGAAGACTGACGAGATTCTGAACTTTTGGTGATCTTTGTTGTGCATGAAACAAAGTCGATGTTGCGAGGTGATTGCATAATGCCTCTGGGAAGGTCATCATCAGCAGTGTCATAACCATCAAATTCCTACAAAAGAGAACAGCATTAACATAAGATAAGCATGGCCTTTATTTCAGTGGCAGCCAAGGATATATTAGGGTGGGATTGGAAAGATAAGCACCTTCGACTTTGACTTGCTGTAGAAAGGTGTGAGGCAGGGATTCAAGTCTTTGAGGATCATATCATCTGGACTTTCGGGTGTTGTGAAATCCGCGGAACTGAAATCCTCAGCGAACTGTCCAAGAAGGAAAGAAAGAAAGCAAGAAACTTAGCAATTGATATTTAAAAGATTTTCAGCAAGCAGTACTACTTTTACCCAAATATCAAGATATGCAAACATGGAAATCAAGAAAAGGGGACGGATGCATGATGCTCTTAGCATGAACCAGGACCATGTTTAACATAGACAAGTTTCGTGTCTTCCATAGACTTAAGCTGGAACATGCTTTTATAGATAAGATCGCAGGAAGTCGAATAAAGTGGAATACACAGTATATAACATATTTCTTATTAGAATGGTTACTTCTAATTCAGCTTTTGAAGAAAAATATTCACAGCCAAATATACACTTACAAAGGAATTTTCAGCATCGTCTTGATCATATGATGGTGTTCTTGGAGAGCCAAATTGATTATCATATAATCCTCTTCCCGAATATTTTTCTGCCTTCACCTGTGGTCAAGAAAATTCCAATTAAGTAATCTTATCTTATTCAATAAGTGCACACAACACAGAGGACAGGTTCCTGGACTAATTAATATAAGCATTGGATTCAAGATTGTGATACAATCAGAAAACACCATAATTTTCTTCATTAGGAATGACAAGATAACATTTTAGTGTGGAGAGCTTGTAACAAACTGTCCGGTAGTTAACAACAATAAGGTGGTGTATGGCAATGAATCAGAAGTTTGTTATCTGCATCCTTACGAGTGAACCTTGCTAAACAAGACATACTTATGGCAGTGTGATCGACACATGAATACAGTTCAACTTCGTGGATAAACAAAAAACATAAAAGTATTACTCCATTGAACATATAAGGTGCTTGTATTACCTCCGCAAGATCCTCAGCAAGACATTGTAATTGCCCAGTGAGGGAAGAGACCTGCATCTGAAGATTAGGAATGAGTTGCTTTGCTTGATTAAGCTCAGATCCCTGCTTCAGAAGAAGATCTTGAATATTTGAGCTCGTGACTTCTGGGAAGAGAATGGAACTTTTCAGTGACTTTATCTCTTCTCTTTGGTTCAGGCACAAATCTTTCAACTTTTCTACCTGAAATGATTGTCAGTAAGGCAAATGAGGACTTGTGGTGAGATTAATGAACTAAACAAAATCAACAAGACAAGGAAAAATTGCAGAAAGAACACAACTCTTAAAAAAAATCCTATCACAACATCCTAATTAACTCTTCATCCTACCCTCACTTCATCTCTGTCCGATCAAATGTAGTAAAGTTCAATTGTTCAATTCAGACTGCAGTTTTGAGTTTAACGTACTTCAAGTATAGTAAAAATAAATAGCTCATCAAACGAACAGTTTCCTAAAACTGCATTTCCTGCAGTAAGAGAAATGTATGATCACGAGTTGAGATATCAAAATGATTAGACCATCCTTCCTGACTACTGAAGCTAGCATACAGAAATGCACAACGATCTTTCTGCTTTGCACTATAGCAGATTCAGTACATTTGAGTACTCGATATTCATCAAAAACTACTCCATAAGCCTTTACTCTAGATATTCTCATTGAACAAGTCACCAAATGCCATTGCAGTTGTCTTTCTTTTTAGAATCTCAGATTGAATCAAACTCACAACCTAGCTGCATTACATATAGACAGTTTCCACACACTTACTAGAAAATCGAATGCATGTTTAGTTTCTATCATTTCATATTGTGAGAAACTATGACCAGTAACTATAACAACCTACAATTGACAGAACCAATCCTGCATTTACCATGGTTTATCAGTTCCAAAATGCAATACATTAGCAACACTTTACATAATTAGTCAATGCCCAACACATTTACAGAAACCACAAAATGGAAATCCTATAGATTTTCACAAATATCCCCCTGTGACAGAAAATAAAATCGACCCAAACCGAATGCATCTTTAAACTAATTAACTAAATCCATCACTTCTGTTCAGCAAGCACACTAATTAGACTTAAAGAAACAAACAAGAAGAAGAAGTTCACCTCTCGATTCTTGTTCTCCAGCAAAACCTTGAGCTCAGCAATCTCCTCCTCCTGCTCCTTGGTCAAGCTCAGCAGCTCCCTTTCACTCCTCAACACCATCCCCAAAGTCCTCGTATTCGCCTTGACTTCAGTCAAGGCCTTCCTGGAGCTCTCCTCTCCCTTCTTCACTCCTCCCTTAAACAGCTTCTTGTGCAATCCGCCCAATCCCGACGACCCCTTTTTCACCGAATCCATCTTCTTCAAATCCTTCGCCAAGAAATCCGCCGCAACCACCAGCTTCGGCTCCCTGCTCACATTCTTGGCCTTCCTGTTGTCAACGAATTTCTTGACAATGGAGCTGAAATTGATTTGGGTGCTTCCCACATCCGCTTTCTTGGTGATTGCCCGTGAGTTGGAACGGGAGGAGGAGAATTCGGCGGAGGATGAGGGGTCGGATTTAGTGGAGCTTGTGAGGCTGTTGTTGTAGCGAGTTGCAGACTTAATTGAACTCATTTCAATTCAATGGGGAATTGATTGAAGAGAGCTGAAGGTGCTTTAAGGAAGAAAGAGAACTGTGTAACTGTATCTGGGGGTTTGAGAATTGGATCTTTAAAGTGTTTGATGAAATTACTCAGAGAGAGAATTATTGGAGATGGCGCTCCCAGAATTCAAATATTTGAAGGTGAAAGCAACTGGGCGGTTGAATGAATCTCAAATCTGTGGGGACTGTATGGACGAAAATGACCCGGCTGAAAAAGTCCGCATACAACGTACCACATGATGATTTAAATGTCAATATAATAGTATCGTATTGACGTATTTCTTATATCCATAGTGGGAAAGACTGATATATGTCGTAAATTAAACACCAAAACATTGGTCGATATATAAGATAAAGGGTCTAAGTTCTAACACAATACAATGTAGCTCAATATATGCGATTAACAACCTAATACAAGATTTTCTCGAAATAACAAATTGATGAAACGACAAAGTGAAAATCAATAATAGTTCTTCATTTACTTTTAAAGTGATTCGACTCCCAATTTATTTGTTGGAAGTGAAGTATATTAATTACTAATAAGTAATAACATAGCTTAAAACAAAATGTTGTTGAGTAATATTAAAAGTAATGTCAAAGTGTCGGGTACCTCCAAGGCTCCAACCAAAGCAATTTTATAATAAAATAAAGGAAAAATTACGGAAAACTAAAATAAATTATTTTCTATTAATTGGGTAGATAAAGATTTTAAAAAGGAAAGTAAACATTTACACCAAGATTTAAGGATTGAGAGATATCAAATTAATTCTTATCTCCGTCTAGAATAATCTCCTTATTTCCCTATACCAAAATTAACAAAACAGAACCAAAACTAAAACTTGTTTTGTAGAATAACTAGCCAATGACCCGTCGATACTCGACGGGAATGGAAAAGAAAATGTAAAATAACATTCATTTCATAACAAAAAAAAAAGAAGAAGATAGATGTTCCACAATGCATTATTTATTTATATAATCCACAATAATAAGTTCAATTCCAATATAAGAAGCTAAAGTACTACAACAGATGTATGCATTTGACCTGGAAAACAAAGGGAAAAAAATGATACAATTTTAGAATAATGGAAAGACAAAAATAAACAAAGGAGGTAGAGAAAAAGAATTGTCAATAATGAATATACCTCACAACTTGTCGAAAACTTCCTTGTAAACGACGTTCTTAGTAGTGTCAGAAGTATTCCCTGGTTATCACAAATCAATATCTTGATGCCTTTTATAATGGTGACTCTGGAAAGTGCAACATAAAATTGATTGTGGCTGAAGAGAGGAGATGGTAGGTAGAGCTCAACGTTCGAGAGAGACTGTCCTTGACTTTTGTTTATCGTCATCGTGTAAGATACAGATATAGGGAATTGTCTTCGCTCGAACGGAATCAAGAACTTAGTGCTATCTGGCGGACTAAGCAACATTCTTGGGATAAACACCTTGGTTCCTGGGTTCATACCAGCAATCGTCTCTGCTTCTATAACATTTTTCCCAAGTGTGGTTACAATGAGCCTTGTATCATTACAGAGTTCATTAGCCTGATCTATGTTCCGAAGTAGCATAATAATACATCCAACCTTTAGTACTATTCTGTGATTAGGCAAACCAAAACAGTTGATGGTATTCAGATATTCAACAATAATTAGTTCCTTCAAGTCTTCACAATTAGCATCCAGCGAGTTGATGGTATCAGCAAGGTATTCTTTAGCATCACCGCGCATTAATGACATGACATACTGATTTATCTCATCAACTATCTCGTTGGTGGGTCCAATAATGGCCTAATTGAAATATGTTGGATCAAGTGATGGACTTTGTATATGCTCAGCTAAAGATGGATATGTACTTTCTACAATAGTTTGAATGAAAGTACTTACTTCTCGCATAAGTAGATCTTCTGGTATCTTTATTTGAATTTCACCATTATTCTCACCGCCAGCAAGACCATCACCAACTTGAAGTATCCAATCTGCATACTTCAAAATTCTATCGAGAGCCTGAAAACAATGCTTATATATTTGTCATTGGAGTTTCGTCCTATATAATGAGCATTGTTCTCTTGATCAGTCAAACAATATCATGATCGGGTCTCACTTTACTACATATAGAGTCTTCGTTGACAGTCAACGGTATCCCAATCTTGAATGTGCAGTATTACCTCTCGGAAGAAGCAACGATGCAATTCCACTTTAAGCTACCGAGAGAATAATATCTCCTCTAGACCGCAGAGCAGAGCATAATGTCTTCCATATGAAAATCTTTCCTTGTTCCACCGTAGCCATACAGGAAAAAACTCCATCCCGTCTGCCATCAATGGCCGACATGATCTTATTGTATATTTGTAACTGCTCATCTGTCAATCTCGAGTATAGCGTCTCATGCTCTTCTCTCATGGCATCTTTGTTGTATGACAATTCATCCACAATTCATAATGTCATCAATAGACTTTAGTAGCTTCCAAACTCCCATAACACAAGATTATGTATTTAATTCATCCTTGATTATTTGAACGACATAATCAACGAAATAACAATTATTTTAGATAAATATGAAAGTGTAAACTTATAAATTTATTAGTATGATAGTTAATGAATCTGGATTGGACCGTGTAATTTCTTGTTGTTCGTAAAAGACATCATTTGATAGCAACTTTCATATTTTTACACACATATTCAGACTTCAACATGCTCTTCGACAGTAGTAGCATTGCAAACATGTGACGAATTAATTTGGTTGTTTCAAACTGCCTGGCTTCTTTTATACCAGATATAAACTCTCCATCATCAAGTAAAATAGTAAGCCACATGCATCACTAAATGAATTATATACTTCCCCATTTGCCGTTCTAATGGCCTTGAAGCATGCTGCGCCTCTAACATTATTTAACATTAGCCTCATGATGTAGTAAATGGGACCAGAATTGGCATAGAAGTGTTTCATAGTCAGTAAAACACTTCTACTACCGATAGGTCTGGAGTTCAAGTAACCACTGAGGTAACATAGACTAATTAACTGTTGATTTGTCCATAATATATGACATTGTGTACTATGTTTGGATGGTATAACCTGCTTATTTTTAATGAAAATACAATCATTCTAAAACAGATGTTTTGTTAAGAAATATTAATATATACACATGTGGGAGGCCTCACTTTTGAAATTCAACAATATATGTAGCTGAGATTTTAAAACCATGATTATACTACGTTTATATGAACAAACATATATACTATGTCTGGCCTATGTATATTCTAAAGCAAGTAACTATTGTTCAAAACTTACGCGCTTTAGACATTCCAAACATTTGTACGTCCTTCAATCTTGAACCAATTCATCCAGCCTCTTCTTAAAAATCCTACATATTATGTCTAGCCTATCATGTGTTGTTATCCAAATACTTTCACAACTGATAATCTCAGGCCACTTTGGATTGTGTTGAACGTGATAAAAAAACACATGAATTAGGAACCCACCAGTAATATTGGAATAACCTTCTTGTCAGGATAAGTTGATTACTTTCATCCTCACAATCATGTATGCAGAATGTAAAAAATTTCTCATAGTGTAAGGTTCGGTCTCTTTCTCATCGTATTCTTTGAAATATAAGTGTATCAACTATCTTATCGGTGACAAAAAAAAATAGTGGATACTACAACTGGAGGCAATTGAGGAGGAACTTGTTTCTTGATGTCAGACTACCATACCTCGTCTTAAGCAAGTTTATTGATGTCATGCAACTGAGAAGGAACTTGTTTATTTGTGATAAACATGTTTATTTTGGATCCAATTTCGAATGGTTGCAGATTAGGTTTTTGCCAGGTCTGGTGAAATGGACTCTTCAAGTACCCATTTGACCTCCTCTCTTAAATAGATACTACATGTCAAGGTTGCTCAAACATAATTTCACATAGCATAAACCCCCAGTTGTAAACCGCATACTTGAAAGTTGGTGGTTTACCTCTCCTAACCTTCTAGACTGAGATATTTAGTATGCTTCTAAACTCTATTTTATTGTAACACATTTGGTTAGTTATCTTTCATTTTCAAAATAAATAAAACATAACTGCGAAATAAATCTGATAGACTTTTAAGTCTTTTTTTTAATTACGAATTATAAAGAGAGAGGTCTCCAATAAGTATCTCGAAACTTCAAATATGAGTATTGAATGTGTACGTAGTAGTAGGGAGTAGGTACTGGGTGTTAGAAGATTTACCTGAAATTATGGTGGTTCTTATGACTTGAAAATCAAATTGGAGTAGATGATATAGTTAAAATGAAAGGAATGTAAAAATTAAAAAGAATGTAAAATTAGTATACAAATCACAATATTGATCAAAGAAAATAAAATATGGTGGTTTTGAATTTTTATGTCACTTTGGAATTATTTTCAAAACTTAGAGAAATTTTTTTGTATATATAGAGAATATATAGATTGTGTGTAAATCACTTAGTGAGCAGTCGTCTATGAGTATCTGAACCGGCCCAAATGATTGGACGTTAATTTGTTAGTGATCAAGAATTTGAGATGTTATTAAACGTGTTATTGGTTCAAATGGAAACCGCACGGACGACAACGGATAAACAGTACGAGAACCATATCAACCTCAATATATTCCACAGTACGTGCGGTTTAATTTGATGATCAAGGGAAATCGCGACGAGAACGTCGTATTGTGATGGTAACAAACGTAAATATACCTCCGAACCTTAATTAAATAGTTGTGACAATTAATGCTAGTTATATAAATAATTAACAAATTTATATTCGATAATTCATCATAAAAAACTTCATTATTAAGTGTGATTGATTTGGGACGAGTGATCCGTTGAAAAATTACCAATTTGACCTATGCGTACAAGTGAGGATAATAACTAATTTAAAAACTATAACCTCCATCTTTAGATAAACCAAAGTTAAGAAAAACTTAAAAAACGAAGTATTGATGAACTACCGGAATCATTGTTACATTAAAACAAACACTAATACACCGTCTTTTACGTTTTCTAACGACAGTGTACATAGCTCATAGCTAGTTAATTGTAAAGATACAAGATTAACTTCAATTGGATAAGTTTTCTACATCAGCATATTATATAACCTCAGCCAGCTCAATTAAGCTCACAAGATTGGAAAGCCAACTAACGTAAAATACCGAATCTAGACATAGCTTTCCAGCAAGAACAAGCCATAAATGGATCCGGACTAAGGGGCAAAACAGAGATGATGAACAACTGCACCAGTATAAATGAAGAACCCTAGCATGGTGGCAGATCATCCATTAGCCGAGAAAATGAAAATTGAGGCGGCGGAGATACCGGGATTTCTTCAGGGTGGTTGCCCCATCTCCGCCTGCCAATGATTTCTTCTTCTAACAAATCAAACCAACAGCCCTTGTCTGTATGATGTTCATGCTTGAGTTCACAGATGTATTCTCTCATGGAGTGTATGTATATATATACACACTTTGTGCTGCTTTTTTCCTTGTCCGATTTGTCCTGAAAACTTTCTCGATTCGATCGAGCTTGGCTGGTGGTGGTGTTCGTGTTCATGAGGCGATGATGATTCTGTATTTTTCTCAGCTGATGGATCGGCGAAGTGATCATTCGACACGTATCTTGGCGGGGCGAACCGGATGGCACTGTTTGTGCAACCGTGATTTGCAGCCATGGCGATCAGTCGGGTTCACTTTGTTGTTCTTATTTTCATGTGATCTGAGCCTCCCATACCATTTTATTTGATTTTGATCTAACTCAGGTTCTTCTCCTGATGGTTTTCGTTTTTTTTAACAGTACCGTACCCCTTTAGATATCCGTGTGATACGCAGATTCCCGCGAAAATTTGATTCAACATTAATTGGTGCAGAATTCTAATTTCAAAATCGAGATACAAGTTATACAAAAACTTGGAAAAGACCACCTATTTGTGGTCTTTTTAAAAAGTCCATTTTTTATAATAGTCACTAGTCATACTGTGTGGTCAATCCCTGAAACAAAAATATGAAGTCCCAAATATGAATCTCAAATTCCAAATCACTAATTAATCCCCAATCACTAATTAATCCCCAGACTCCCGCACACTTCTCAGCAGCACCAAACACAACCACCAAAATCACTGCTCTAATTCCCAGAACCTCCACCGCATAACTACCGTCTTCCGCCCGATCACAATCTCTCCTCCGCCGTGCAACAATCGCGAGGAACCAGCTCTCAGTAGATCGAATGGTGTCATCTGCTGCTCCGACGGCTCCGAAATGGGCTCAGAAGACTGTAACACTTCCTGTTCACCGGCGAGGTTGTCATCTAGTCACCCCCAAGGTCCAAATCCTTGTTCCTGCACGATATTTTTAATGTTGTATGTTGATTTCATCTGTTTCTGTTTTTTTTTATTGTTGATGAATTTACTTCTATCATCTGAAATACCCAACATCTCTCTCCGATTTCGAATCTTCCAATTGGTTAGCACGCGGTGGAGGGGGGAGAATTGTGTTGATTACCTCGTCGATTGTGGCGTCGATGACTCCGAGGTATGTTGCTGTGTGAATTGAATTATGTCTGGCTTCCTTGCTGTTCAGCTTCTGTTAGTTTAATTTAGGGCCATTCACACTAAATTTCTATTTGCTGCCTCTGGATTCGGATTAGTTTGGTTATTGATGGTGTTACCTACCTAATACCTAATGATAGGATGATTATTAGTGATGTTACCTATTCATTAGTCCTACTTTTTGGTTTTGGTTATAAGTGATGTTAGTGTGATTATTGATTATGTTATTCTGCTATTAAGTTAAGCTAGTATGTTTATTAGTGATGTTACCTTGATAATAAGTGATGTTAGTGTGATTTTTGAGATTTTTGAATTTTTTGTTTTGTTTTGTGATGTTTTGGTGGTTTATTGGTGATGTGGAGTGCAGAATTGGCGATGTTATTCCTTTTGTATGGAGATTTTTATTTTTGGTGCAAGTTGTTTTGATGTTTGCGCAGTTGTATGGTGACTGTTTTATTGGTGATGTTGAGTGCAGAATCATTGATGTCATGTGTTTTATATGTGATGTTGTTTGTTTCAGAATAGATGGTGTGTTTTGATTATATGTGTTGGTTAGCATATATTAGTTGATGTTGTTATTGATGATGTTACCCTACTATTAAGTTAAGCTAGTATTGGTTATAAGTGATGTTAGTGTGATTTTGGGGTTTTTTTTGTTTTGTGATGTTTTGGTGGTTTATTGGTGATGTGGAGTGCAGAATTGACGATGTTGTGCATTATGTATGGAGATTTTTATTTTTGGTGCAGAATTGTTTTGATGTTTGTACCGTTGTATGGTGACTTTTTTATTGGTGATGTTGACTGCACAATCATTGATGTCATGTGTTTTATATGTGATGTTGTTTGTTTCAGAATAGATGGTGTGTTTTGATTATATGTGTTGGTTAGCATATATTAGTTGATGTTGTTATTGATGATGTTACCCTACTATTAAGTTAAGCTAGTATTGGTTATAAGTGA
>JAYMSL010001901.1:0-15624 GCA_036897195.1 Plantago coronopus
TGTTCTTTCTTAAATTGTATTTGTTGACTATTGTTTTGTTCTCATGTTTTATTCTTTCAATGTCAGGGTAATTGTGTTAACTGTACCATATTTGGATCAGATGTAACTCTTTATGAAGCTATCATCAAACAGGATATGACATATATCGTATCGGGAGCAGTCGTTGAAAAAACAAATTCAAATTTCAGATCCTATTTTGCAGATACCACGTTTCAATGGGCAACCAATGCAAACACTTCAATTAGACTTACTAAGATGCCTACTATGGTTTCTAATCCTTTTCAGAAAATATTTACAACACAAGAATATTTTAAAAATGGTTCTTCACCCATAAGTATGTCTTGTTATTTAAATTCTTCATACATGCATTCATAAATTGATAATCATTCTAACTCACTATTTTTTTATTGCAGATGTTATGGTTGTTGTTATTGGAAAAATTGCGACACGTACTATATATTCTGCCGTACTATATATTAGGGGCCATTTCAATATTGAAATTTTATAAAACCATTTTTATACAACTCCACAATAACACACCATACAAATAAACATTAAACGTAACACTCGCATAACGTATGATTTACATAATATATATATTGAATGAACATAACACACGCGTAACGTGTTAGTTATTTTCTAGTAAATATATAATACACGGACCTGAGCTGAACTGAAAATAACTGAAATTAAGTGAATTAAATGGAGGATTACTGTCAAAAACAAATTTGAGTTGTTAGTTTACGATTAGCGAGTGACAGCTTGTGATCTTGATTCCAGGTGTAATGTAACCAGACCAACAACTTTAATTTGTGTGATAATCTCTGTTCGGTATATAAAAGCATGCGCCACTCGCACTTCAATACTTCATCATGCATCTCTTCACAACTACTCTATATCATTATTCGTTATTATTCGTTATTATTCGTTATACTATATCTTACTCCATTTCCCATTCATTGTATGTTTATTCTCATAATCCCAACTTATTCATATAACTTACTCTTAATCACTCAATTAACACTAACAATAGTAGTAGGACTAGTTATATATTTACTAAAATTTGACAAAGTTTTTACATACTCATAAATAGTAAGTTGGGATATCTACTAGTGATAAGGCGGAGATAGGGGTGGTGGAGGGTGATCGGACACTTAAATTTTGGAATTTACATATTTTAATTTATTACTGAACTTTTAAACCTTTTGCATTTCGATCCATCCAAATGTTATTTTCAAGTTTCTGGCCCCGTCCGGATTAGTCTCCTATTATTTGATTGTTAATGTGATAATATATGTTTTTCTTGAATATCATTTGAATCTTAATGTCTTTTTTTTTTTTTAAAAAAAAAAAGACATTCGTCCATCCTGGAAATTAATTTAAAACTAAGATCCATTTCTTTACATATTCAATCAGGATTTTCTAATTAGCAATGGTACAGTACCAAAAGAAAAGGAAATAAAACACATCCTTGTCACTAAAACTTGATATCTTTATGAATCTACTTGTCAACAACATATTTAATAAATTAAATAGTGCAGAAACAGTTGATGGGGAAAAGAAAAAGAAGCACACATGGATGGTCATTACAAAATTACTTGTATTGATTATATATTATTCCAATATATCCACTCAACAAAAAAAAAAAAAACTCCGGAGTTAGCTAAAAGCCTAGAATTGAATGGATAAAAATACATTTGTTTCAATCTCGTCTTTTTACGTGTTTAAACACCGTTTCTTTTTTTAAAAAATAAATCCTGAAGTAGCTAGCTAGTAGACTAGAATTAATGGATAAATGCAAAAAATATGAGAAATAAAATATAAAATTATTGTAAGATGTTATATAAGATAATTCTTCATCTATAGAATTGACGAAATTAAGACAAACTAAATAAAAAATATGAACATACTTCGGGGAGAGTATCAAATACTCCATCCGTTTCAGTAAAAGCTTTCTAAGTAGATTTTTTTACGAACTTTGACCGTGAATTGTTTTAAAATTATATGACAAAGAAATATAGTAAAATTATGTTACAAAAGTGTGCATAATCATTTTCATTTTGTCGTATAATTTTAGAGTAATTTGCAAATTTCGTAAAAAGAGTCTACTTAGAAAACTTTTAATGAAACTAATAAACTAAACTCGTAGGCAAAAATATATTAGTCCTATTATTCTAATCGTCCAATATATATATCATGTGTCACACACTCACTACAATTCATTCTCATCTCCCTTTTTCTCCCAACTTCTTTACAACTTCTACACTATTTCAAGATTTGACAAGCTCATTGATCCTATTAACCTTTTATGAAATGAGCAAAATATGCATATCAAAGTGTGTAGATGACACAACAATCCCAGTCCGGGCTACCTATGTCAACCTCTACAAGTGGCCGGAGTCCGACGCTGAGTTCGTAAAATCCGCTACCACACCGGGCGGAGCACGGCTGCAGAGTAGGGTCGTGGACAGCATATCATGCAGGCAAATGTACCTTAGGAGCTACACGTTTTCGAGGAAGGAGACCGTGCCGGAGAAGACAGTTAAGTGTTTTGGCAGGGTCAAGGAAAAGGTGGTGGCGGGAAAGAAGGAGAGTGCGAGGCGGCAGAAGGGGCGGAGAAGGCGGAGCGTGGTGGTGGTGAGGAGGGTGAAGGAGTTTTCCCGGGCGGCATTGAATGCCATTTTCCGGAGGCTGTTGTTTTGCTCTGCTACGGTTGATGTCGTTGATCCAGTTGCTTAATTAATTATTTACAAGTTGGTAAAGTCATTAGTTTTTAATCTCACTTTATTTTCCTATAATCTTATATTTATGTGGTTTCGATTTTCTAATTATATATGTTGTTGATGCTTTTATGAAAGTGATTATTATTTATTGGTGTAATGTTCGGAAGCTGTAATTTACATACTTATTTTGCAGTTCGAACATAATAAATGAAGTAGTTTACATGCATATGTTCATTAAAAATGTATATCAAACTCTAATTCGCAGCTAATTTTAATAATTAATTTTGTATCGGCATGGTTTATTAAACAAGTTTTTGGCACTATGAACATATGTTCATTAATTTCTGACGATTTCTGATGATAGAAGTACATTATACTTTTGATAAGGGACATGTTTGATTAATTAAACTTATGTTAATTACTGAAATTTGTAGCTTAGTGGTAAAGCATGGTAAGTGAAAAGTAAAGAGCTGTCATGAACGCAATTAGTGGAAAAGTTCGTAATCATGATAGTGTGGTTAGTGCAACTAGATAGATTAAAACAAAATTTTATTGGACATTTTTTACTGTAAAATAAGTTTGAGACACGTACTATTTAGGTCATCGGATCCCAAATTATCATCAAGTAGTTCAACAAAATTACAGTGGTTACAACTGTAGAGACTAGAGACTAATTCAACCCCTGTTGCTTTAGTCATGTTTCATGCCTCAAAAGAGAAGAAAAAAAACATGTCCAATTATGTATGCAATGGATCACTACTCAGACACAACCCCAAAATATTCCGACCAACTCAATAGTACTTGCAAAAAATAATAATAAGTGATTCCAATTAAATTAAACTCTATTTTAAACTCAATTCGTGTTCATAGTTAACCGTGATTCGTTGAGGGGATAAATTTTATGATAGTGGTAAAAATTTATGAATCTTCCACGGAGGTCCAGGATGATGAATCCTCCTCCACTGAGGTCTACAGCTTGCATATAAACAACCCATTAATTATTTCCGTCAAATTTGATAAAAGATGTATGCGTAGATGAGATGATCTATCTTATCGCAAAGCCAGTAGAAGACTTTTTACGCACAATTTGTTCACGTCAAGTTGAACGTTCCATGCCTTGGGACACTTTTAGGCATATAGCATTAACCACGAATAGTAAAAGAACACGCACAGTACATAGAAAGATAATGGCTGGATGGATGTATCGACTAGGATACAACTATTGAAAGCATGCAGTGAAAGCAACACCTGATTTTAGATCAAATCATAATTCCTGCTACACTTTCACTTTTATGTATAAATGTATGTATGGTTGAGTTCATGAATAGAATAATTTTTTGTGTTGGGAGATGAATAATTGGCCATGATGGCACTACCACTAGTAATAATGGTCTTATCTAATATGGTCCAGAATGTAGCAGCCTCCAAAACTTTACTTCAAATCTAAGCCTGATATGATGCATCCACCATAGGCCTGTCAATGGGCCCAATCCGCCAGGGCACATTCATTGGATTAAAAGGCTGGGTTATAAACCGAAACCGGACCGCAAACTTTAAAATCCGGAACTGAACCGGAACAAGTGAGATTTTAGAATAATGAGCCGTTGTCCGCTACTCTTTGCGGATTAGGTTACGGATTCAGATTTCAGATTCCACCACATTCGTACTCGTTTTTAGCACCACAAATGCAAAGGGGAAAAAAGAATGAAAAAGTTCTCGTATATTGTCTACTACTGCCTGTATGTATACTCCCATGTCAGCTGATGTTCCATACGTTATCAGGTCCAGATTAACTTCTGTTTGATTTCTTCGCTGTCAAGACCCTATTCTTCATTATCCAGGGGTCGTTTAGTTCCCGACTTCCCGGGTAGAGAATACTGCTTAGAGAAAGATAGACATCACAAATATAAATAAGACCATTATCAGTGTTACAAAGTAATTGACGTTTCGTACGAAATATTAACGTTTGTACGAAGATGATTAATGATACGAAAATAAGATTCAAAGACAGCCGTTAAATAGTAGACAATTATGCAAGTTCAGACGGCCTTGGAATATTGGATTGTAACTATTTGTCCACGTTAAATTCATTTCTATGCGATTGAACTGGGCCTTGAAAACCCAAACAATTGGAAAGGAGGTCAACAGAAGTTTCCATCAGAACTGGAAAGAAATAAAGCAATCACCGGGATTCTGGTTGTCAGTTTCTCAAGTTCTGCCGTGTATCAGCAGCATAGCAGGTGTGGATTCAGAGTCTTGAGTCTGGTCCAAGTGGTTTTCGGGTTGGGAGAGACCGAGAGGAGCAGGTGTGTCGATTCAGAGACTTGAGCTGGTCCAGGTGATTTTCGGGTTGGGAGAGAGTGAGAGACAGAGGAGCTGAGAAGCAAAACAGCAAGACTCTGAAACCACACACCTGCTATGCTGCTGATACACTGCAGAACTTGAGAAATGAACGACCAGAATCCCCATGAAAAGGACTACGTCACGCTACATGCTTAATGTAAGCAGGGGAATTCCATGAAGCGGTCTAAGGTTCGAATCTGGAACCTGAGGTATTTTCTGTATGTCAGAATTATTTCGTGAATGTTGATCAGACTTGAATGCACTAGGCAATCATCAAACCTGCAACTTCTATTCTGTGAACAGCGTATCGATCTGTAATGTTTATCAAACAAATTCAGGAAAGCAAATACGTATACGATGCCAAAAGTGAAACAGGACTGTAATTAAAATTGTTAAAGATACGTCCACAATTCGCAGGGTATGACTACAGTATTTGGTAATTCCGAAGAGCATCTAATGAAACATCAACTGCATCAATCAGAGGCTGCATACACTAATGCTGGTTGCTTTAAATTCCTCCGGGATAAACAGTTCAGAGCACAATAAGCTATATCAGTCAACTCTAGTGACAAGCTGAACAGATTGCACACAGAAAGTTGAAGACATCTGCTCATGCGCAAGTGCAGACCAGATGTGCATTCAGTAAACTTCTGAGATTCACAGACTATAATGAGGTCTTTAACTTGCATGTTTTGTACAATCCTTTCACAGTTTCAACAAGTATCACTAAGCCTCTTTCAACTAAAGCGAAAATGAATAAAATATGCTCATAAGTGGAACTGCATGCAGATGGATTGGATGTGAAACAGAATGCGGAAGGCATTATAAGTCTATAACAGCTAGGACTAACCTAGGCGAAAGTAAATTCATTAACCACATAAGTTCCCCACCAAAAGACCAACAGCCTGCTTAGTGAATAACTTAAGCATAACACGCTCCTAAGACCATTCATCGATGTACGACAAATGCATCCATCAAAAATACCATACGGCTTCACTATACAAGGGAAAAGGTTCATAAAGCACAATGAATTGAAAAAGAAACAGAACTTCAATGTAAAGTTGATGCAACTGATGATTTATAAGAAAGAACAGCTATATTTACGAAGTGACAAGTAAAACATCAACCAATGAACAAAATATGGATTTATATATGTGCTGAACAAGTGAACATAAATCTCAAAAATTTGAGCTTCAAACAAACCGATAGAGCATTGCAAATTTGCAATATATAAATACAAGTAACATAGGAGCCAACTCAATTTTCGTGTAACAATGTAGAAGTTTCCTGTATCCAAAGGTTGACGCCACTAGAAGATACACCTCATTGTACTCTAAGATTAAGCAAAGAAAGAAGTGAAACATAAATGCAAATAAGAGCATTGCATCCCGTCTATGTATAGAAAGTTGAACAACTCACTTCTTGAATCTGATTCTGGTATGAAAAAGGGCTCCCATGGTTATCAGTTTCAGAGGTCGAATTCCTCCTCCCGAAGAGCCATCTCAGCCGCCTCTTCTTCCTCATCATCGACTACAAAGTACTCATTCTTCTCAACTGGCCTAAACATGTAAAACATGACAACGTAGAAAGCTAGACTCGCTATCTCCTCTGCAGCACTAGCCACCCATTGATACTTATACGCAGCAATGGTCCTAAGCGCAAACACTACAATCCTCGTGAAGTACAAGTATCCAATAACCAGAACATAAAATTGCCTAAAGAGTGTCAACTTGGCCAACATCCTCGCAGCCTTCCCGTCAGTCTTAGATGTCTCCTTCAACGACCTAATCGACCACACAATCGGGAAAATAATAACACAGCAACAGATAATATCCACCAACAAGAAAATCTGATTCCAAGTCACCCAATCCTTGATGAATGGGCCGGTCTCCCCAATCACCACCGACGCTATATTAGCCAAAACTTGTAAAGGAATCACAATCATCAAAACCTTCTTCTCATTCTCCTGCAAGAACGGCTTCAAAAACGACCACCCGGTACCAACTAAAACAATAACGGTAAACAACAAAACCACCCTAATGCACTGAAAAATGTAGAACAACACATCCCAACCGTGCGGCGTCCCCGTAACCTTAACATAATGCTTATCCTCAGCAGCACAAAGCAAATTCAACGCTTTCATAATAACCAGCACAGCCATAAGCAAGTGAATCTTATGCGTAGACGTCTTATTGTTCAAACAAATGTAAATCCAGTAACCGAAAAACGCGAAATAGATAACTGAGAAAAGGAAATACAACGACGGCAGCTGAGTCATCCCAGCGGACAAGTAGTCCTTCACCTGTCCACCATAACGGTCGAGGTTGTACAGCTCCGTTCGCACGTCCATAGTAACAGTCGATTCGGGCGCGCAGCTGGCGAAGAAGAGAGAGTACTCATTGGGAGCAGTGATCGGGTAGGAGTGGTTGAAGGAGGACAGAGGCGGAGGAGAGAGATCTCGGAAGGTAAATAACCGATTAATGTACCTGGAATCGAGAACGCAGAAGGAAGGGTTGGATTGGAGCTCGATGAGTACTTGGATTAGTGATTCTTCAGATAGGAGGAAGAAACCTACGCGAGAAGGCTCGATTTCAGCGGAGGAGTGTACGGAGACGGAGGAGACTGAGATTGTGGCTTGGCCGGTGTGAGTGAAGCCGAATCGCTCGAAGAGGATCATTGGCCGGTTATCTGAGGTGATTTTGAGGGTTTTGATCTCGGCGGAGATGAAGGGGAGAAGGAAGATGTGCAGGAGGAGGAGGAGGAGGAAGGGTAGTTTCGTCATTTTGGATGGGTGGTGGTGGTGCAACGTCGGTGGTAGTGGAGTAGTGGTGGTTTTGGGGAGGTGTTTATTATATAGTGAGATCTGAGGGAGATGAACAAAAATGTGATGCTTCTGAAATTTTAGAGAATAATAAGGAAACGTAAAAATATGGAATATGAGGTATCAGATCTGGAAACTATGGATTGCATTGCAAGATGAAAATCATGAAAAGTGTGACTGCACAGCTGAACCGATTCATTCAATTCACAAAAATGTTTTCAGAGTAGTTTCAGGGATATGTAACTCTTAGGTCCTTCAAACTATGGTTTTGTTCATTTTGTACCTGATTTTTGAAACTTTGCAGTTTGAGCCCAAACTCGAGTCCTTCAAAATTCAAATTATGGATTCAATTAGTTTGAACATTTCTAAACTACACTTAATTGAACTTAAAATATTTGAACTGAACTAAACTGAATCGATCCGCAATGAACTTGATTGAAGTATAAATTTCAATTAATACTTTGTTTAATTCAATTTATAATCTCTGAAGTAAACTGAACTGAACTGAATAGACCAAAACTGAATTGAAGTATATATTTTAGGCAAAATAGCACTTTCCCCCTAAAGTATGACCGTTTGTGCACTTAACCCCCTAAAGTTTATGTAGGTGAACTTTCCACCTGATGTTTTAAGTATCGTGCAATTTCCCACCTGAAGTTTTAAGTATCGTGCGATATACTTCCTCAAATTTTAAATTTCGTGCACTAAACTCCTTGAAGTTTCAAATCATGTTAGTTTTTCTTTTTCGAATGCAATTACATAAATTATTGAAAGCATAACTCATGAACATTGACAAATCAACTCTTTGCCTTTAAATTTCACTCGAGTGTGAGTTAGGGACAAATACAAAAGTGGTGGAATGAGGAGGTTATCTCCCGAATAATTATAAAATCTACATATTTTTTCACTGAATATTCAAAATATTTAGTTATCACTCATAATCTTGAAATATCAATTTCCTACCCCTTATTTATATTCATTACTCTGCTAATGAGTTTGAATATATTTGCATCAAAAAGCCAAAAGAATTAGATAGTCAGCCTTTTATTGTAACATATAAAATTTTTGTTTATCATATCCAGTATATTATCTGCTTGTGTATGAGTGTTTTAAAAAGTCTTTTTTTTCGGTGTATAGAAAATAACTTTATTTTTCAAGATTGTCTCGAGCAAAAAAATACAAAAAATCTTATAGTATAAAACTTTAAGGGGTATAATGCACAAAAATTCAAACTTTAAGGGGTAAGTGCACGTGAGCAAACGTCAGGTGGTAAAGTGCTCAATCAATCAAAGTTTAGGGGGGAAAACGTCAGGTGGTAAAGTGCCTTTATTTTTCTTACTTTATCATCACTTTATTCCATCTCTCTCTTACTTTACTGGGAGAGTATTTTTTAGATACAAACTGTGACATAATATTTCATCTAAATCGTCTACTAATTTAGTATTTCATCAAACCCATTTAAAAATATACTAAAAATAGTTTTTTTAATTAATAGTTATATCATAATAATAGATATTAGTACTAATAAAATAAGTGTTGCACACTTATTAGTACTGCAAAATTAGTACTCCATAATTCGAAATACTAAAAAATTATACATATTTATTACGGAAGTCCTAAAAAACGAAATAAGTCACTTTACCATATATTAGTATGGTAAAACTAGTACTCTTTCATAATTTGAGGTACTAAAAACAATAGATTTGTTAGCCATAAGCACTAAAAAATAACAATAATTACATTTATAGTTATGACTAATGGCATAACAAATTATCCATAAATTATGAATATGTGATTATTTTATTAGACCCCAAGTCCCCAATACAACTAGTGTACGTATATGATATATTTAGTATTGAGTTAAAACACATTCATCTTAGGCGGGTTTAATTAAATAATATCGAAAATTTTGTACTTAAAAATAAAAACCGTTACTTTATCTACACTCTATTTCCCCTCTCTCTTACTAATATAATAACAATTATCCTAAAAAGTGGCGGAGAAGGCAGCGAACTGGTGGGGGGGGTGGTGGTCTAGAAAATAGAGAGGGGGGAAATAGAGTGTAGATAAAGTAACGGAGCGTGAGACGGTGATGGACTGGTGGGTGGTCTTCTGCTTGGTGACAGGTCGATCTAAGGTAAGGGAATTCGGGAGAGGTGGGTTTGGTGAGAGTGGCGGAGAAGGCAGCGGACTATGGTGGAGAGTGTGTGGCAGGATCGATGGTTTTGTGGTGGTGGATGTGGTATTTGTGGGTGAGGAGAGAGTGGAGATGAAGATCGGTGGTGGTGGAGATGAAGACCGGTGGTGGAGGGAGAGAGGGCGGCGCCACTTAGTATCGGCAAGCTGGATTTGGACGGGTAAATGGCAAGAAATGAAATGGGGAGCAGTTTCTTTGCTCGTCTTGAAGTGTTACAAGAAGGTACGGGATTGCAACTCTGTTTTCCATCCATGACGGAACACAAAACAGAGCCCTGGTGAGCACTATCCATCCGTGACTGAACAACGGTGTGTGGAGAATAAGGTGTTTGATAAGGGGCAGCTTCACGGGAGTGATTTAGGTCCTGCGAAACAACAACAGTGGGTAATGGTTTAGGTACTGGAGGTTGTGGCTATGGCTTACTGTAATGGTTCAGGTGGGTTTGGGTTTTGAGTTGTCATGGTTCAAGAGGGTTTGGGTTTTGCTTTAGTTGGTGGTTTGGTTTGGTAAACAGTGTGTTATGTTCTTGAGCTCTATTTGATTGGAAGCGGTGTCGATTGGTGCTGGTGTGGTGCGGCGGTGTCGATTGGTGTAGGTGTGGTGAGGCGGTGTAGAGTGGAGCAGTTGCAATGGTGGAGTTCTCGAGGTGGTGGTTATTGTGCGATGCAGATGTAGGTTCAGATTGGTAGATTGGAGTGGTGCAGGTGCAGTGGTCTAGTGCAGCGGTGGTGGTTCGGTGCAGGAGGTGCTTGTCGAGTTTAGATGAATTCGTGTATTGGTTGGTTCATGTTGAGGTGTGGGTTTGGTTCAGTTGTTACTAGGTTCAGGTGAGGAAGTTTGTTCGTGTTTTGGTTCAGGTTGAGGTTGTGGGTTTGGTTCAGTTGCTAGTGGGTTCAAGTGAGGAAGTTTGTTCAGTTTTCGGACATTGGTTCAGGGGTATTCAGGTTTGGGGGCGAGGTTCTAGTCGAACCTCATGTTTCGTTGGTTCAGGTTCGGGTCGTGGTTCGGGTGTTGGTAGGTTTAGGTCTCGGTGTTTGAGTCTCGAGTAGGTCTGGTAATGTCTTTGACATTTTTGTAATTACTTTCGAGCATTTCTTATGCTCATTTATTATTAATGAAAAATTTTACCGTTTCAAAAAAAAAAATTATACAAGTATGAATTAAACTAAACTAAACTTATTTTAATATAAATTTTAATTACGCAAACTTTGACTGATTGGATCTGAAATGAACAAACTTGAAATCGAGGTGAACTGAATTCAGACTAAGTTTAATAACTAATTTTGAAAAAAAATGTTTACGGATTGTAAAATACTTAACATAACAAATTCTATTACCTGCTCAGTATATATACTATATTCGAGTTTTACTAGTGTAATAAAAACACTCATTCATAATTTTCCCAAAATACATTGTAATTGGAGTTTACACAATAATTTAGGTTTCTGAACATGAAGAGTTACAGAAAATACAAATAAACAGATTGGGACATGATGAACCGATAGTTTTGCCCATGGTGTGTGAGTGTGACCCGTGCTCTTATCCATTAACTACCTTATCCTCCATTCCCATGGTATTTTGCCTTTTACTCAACAACTCACTCTTCACAACACCAACTGTAACCAAATCAAGCAATTGGCGCGAAAATGGAGTTACAAGGTCTCAAAACCAAGAATGGCAATTTTGCTCTTACTTTCTTCCTAGTTCTGTTTATACTAACTCAGATACTATTTGTTATCTCATGTCATCTAGGGCACAAAGGTCTCAATAATCCCAAATCCAGGCTTTCTTCTCTTCTCACCAAGAGAGAGAAGCTTCAGCATGAACTCAGGAGCATTGAAAAGCAGGTAATTCTTCAATTACAGACCTTCTGTTAGATAGTACAACTAATAGGTCCGGAGTTTGATACAAGACTGGGCAGATGAGGAACTTTATTGATTCTTGCTCTGCAGCTTAAATTTTTTTTACAGTCTTTTGTTATCCTCTGTTCAAATTCCAAAGTCCAAATGTGAAATGTTACAATTCAGAAGTTTTCGTCGGTTTTGTAGTTCTGTTTTGATAGGTATTAATGGTGTTAATTGAGTTTTTTTTTTTTTTTTTTAAACGGGTGAATCAAACTCCCGACCTATTGGTTGTAAGTGAAGCGTACCAACTGAGCTGAGCTGCGCTTCGTTGTCAAATGTTAATTGAGTTGTTCTGCTTTCTTTAGTAGATATTGTAATTTTCTTAGGTAGCTCACCAAGCTGTTAAGCTAGTACTAAAATGTTCATAGTTCACTAGTATCACCTGAGGTAGCTTAGAATTATTCCTAAAAGAGATATGGATTAATTAGGCAAAGGACGAAAAATAGATGTTATTTGTCCTCTGTTATTGAACTGGATATTTATGTACTGGTTAACATTTGCACTGGTGTTCTCAGACTATCGTGCAATCGACATTTAAGTTCTGGTTCACTGCTCTGCAGGTATACGAATTAGAGACGAGTTATTTACAAGAAACGACCACTTTTGGAAATGCATTGAAAGGCTTTGATGGTTTTCTCTCACCATCATCAAAGAATATGAATAAGTAAGCCATTTCACATTTGTATTTCTCATATTCAAACATTTATTGATTAGCTCCACCCAATAGTATGATTTGTGAAGATAATTATTTTACTTGCTAGAGTCAGTCAGTCAGTCAGATATTTCTCTCTATGTAATTCGTTGGACCAAGCCGAATTTTTTGTGTTTTATTGACTAAATTTCGATCTCAATACATACCTGCACTTGGTTCTGGGGCATTTTAGTTTGTGCTGGCTGAAGGGCAAACTTAATTTATAATATTCATGTTGGAAATTAGCTGAGTCCATGCATAGAATGTGGTCTCTGTTGAAGTGCAGATCGTTGTTTGCAATAACTGGTTTGTTTGGGTGTATATAAATGAAGTTGTGTTCTTAAGAGGAAATGCTTTTCTGATCAATATCTCAAAGGAGGTATTGTCTTCATTGCAAAGTGAAATCATAATAACTTTCATATAGTGCGAGATTTGGTGATTAACATTAAACTATGCCTAAGAGTCTAAAGTGTGTTGCATGTTCTCGAAAGAAAACTTGTGCGACTAGTAATCAATGCTTGCAGAAAAGATTGATAATTATAGGAATGATGCAGTGTACTTGCTTCTGGAAAGTAGGATGGTGGGATGGTGCTCAGATGAATATGTGAGTAGTAAGACAAAACCCTGGAAATAAACCTCTTATGAATGAAATAGACAAGAAACGAATCAATTCCTGTGTTTAGAGTTGGCATTATTAGTTTGACAGATTGCCTTGTAAACCTCTGTGACTCCAAAGTATTGCAATTGAGGATGAACAATCTTCTCTTGGTCAGAAGCTTGCAATATTCTTTTCTGCATCAACTTGAGATGCCGAAAGTTCTTACATCTGTGAGCAACAGCTGAGTGTAAAGTTTTATGAATCTCTCAAGTTATATGCTCAGAAATCTATTTAGCTAACATCTTGTTAAGTAATAAAATCAACCTAGGCCTATTACCACTTTTGCTGGATTTTTTTTGCCTTGTTCGTTACGATCATGTCATATCTCATGTATAATTACAAAGTATCTCTCATGTTTCAGCCTGAAAAAGTCCAGGAAGTTTCAACTTGAAGATAGGGTGTTCTCGTTGTCTTCTGTTACGTCACCAGCGGTAAGAAGCCACCTGCATCATTTAGCTGGATTTTCGATATCTTTTTACCCCTCATGTGCAGCATTTTGTAGCAACATCATGCATGTTTTTCTGGACTCTGGTATCTACAAATGCGTACTTGTCCGAGAGAGGGAAAATTCTTATTACTTCGTGCCCTTGACCAGAAGAAATCCATAAAACACTTGGTTCTTTTAACCCAACTGAGGCAACAAAACAACATAAAGTTTGAGAGGAAATTAAGAACATACTGAATTTCATTTTTGGAGGTGTTAAGCATTGTCATTATGTTTCCACTAGTATTTGATAAATCTGTTTCTATTGTCTTGCATTCATGTTTTAGGCAGAGGAGCTTAGAGTGGGAAAAGAAGGTTAGTCTTTGATCTCCTCTTCAGTGGTTATTGTTTTCGTTGATGTTGCACGTGACGTGGAGAAAGGCGAGAGCTACTCCCACAATGTTGTGAAAACTCACCAGCTTGCATTGTCACATTATCTTTAAGTAGTGTGTCACTGTGTCCTCTCATTACAGTTCCCAGTTTCACTATCTGCCTCCTCTTTGTGTTCCAGATGGAAAACAACCAGATATAGTTCATAGCCGGAACAGAGGTGGAGTAGCCACCACTGCGCAGTAAGTGTTCTTTCAGAAGCAACATAATTTTCCTCAGTTTCTGATTTGAACTCCTGCAATTTAAGGTCCTTCATTCCTTCGTCAGGGGAAAACCGAAGAAGGGAAGAACAGGCCAGAGGGACATGAAAAAGTCTAGGATTTCGAGTGATTTGGATCCTGATGATGACGAAGATATGATCTAATAGGACTAGATCAATAGCAGTTTACTTCTTTTCATCTTATCTCATCATCTGATGTGTTGTAAGCTGGGACTCAGGATTTTTGACATGGGATTAGTAACAAATTGTAGAGCTGAATGAGATACAAATTTCTTTGGATTTTAACGTTGGATTTGACATGGGATCACCAACTAATAATTTACCACTAATTTTAACATTGGATTTGACTATATGTTTTTTTTTTAAGTCTAAGTACTCATCCTTTTGGATCAATTACATTTTAGTACCTTGCAAGATACCCACTACTCATTTCCAGCCCTCTTACTTAAACAATTACATCTCGATTCAAAATGCATATTTCCATTGATCACTTATTTCAATTTAGTTGTCCAAACAAGACCTTATATCACTTTAACAAATTAACAAACCAAGGATAAATTAAAATTAAAATTTTGACTCATAATTATAATATACAAAAATTATTGTAATTTATAAACTAATAACAAACTTTCTCATTAAATTAAATTAATTATAATAATATACAACATTAACGTAATTTATGTGTAATATGCACTGTTTTTAATCAATTATTCTATTAATAGTTGATGAATTAAATTTTG
Organism: Plantago coronopus; assembly: GCA_036897195.1. Classification (NCBI taxonomy): domain Eukaryota; kingdom Viridiplantae; phylum Streptophyta; class Magnoliopsida; order Lamiales; family Plantaginaceae; genus Plantago; species Plantago coronopus. The sequence goes on from JAYMSL010001901.1 coordinate 15,172, forward strand.
CCTTCCAACAGTTATTTTTTTTTTTTCGGGGAAAAAGGAATTTCATTAACTGAAACAATAATCAAGGTACATCATCAATACTGTCTGGTAAAGTCCTACCTCCCTGACTAAATCCTTGAACATGCTTAGCTAATTCATGTGCTAACAGGTTCGCAGATCGTCTACTAAAGTTAAAAGAACAGGAATTAAAAACATCAGCCTACTTGGTTTGTTATTCAGTTCTATCGGTGTTCACTACTGCTTTCACTCACCTTTATATACCCCAGTCCCCTTGTTTTGTTTGCTATATCTTTGTATGTGCAGGAGTTCCAAATTGACTCTCGTATTCATAGTATTCATAGTATTCACCGTCTGCGTCGTTATGAGTTCTCTAATCAATGAGTTGGCAAGCAAGATGAGCATGACGGACTCCGAATCCAGCAAGGTAACAGTTGATGCTGGGGTTTGGAACAT
>JAYMSL010001902.1:0-15617 GCA_036897195.1 Plantago coronopus
TATGGTTGGAATCCAAAACAGATTTCTACATTTGGTTTTATATATGGCCGAAAGAGCATGGAGCCATGCAATGGAAAAGAAGACATTGCCAGATGGTCCTAATGCCCGGCAGAGAAGCTACCTCATTGGTAGGCTGAGAAAAGCAGTCAAATGGTCTACCCTTTTTCAAGAGTTGTGTGCCACTAAAGGAGATTCGAGAACCTCACTGGAAGCCGAGGTGTGTCAGAACATTGTTCTTGGTTACTTGTATTGTGTTAGGTGCTTTATTATCCCATTCTTATTTACTTGTTTAGCACGGCTGGGTATTTGCACCATCCGTATCTCTTCATATGTTGATTTACTGTTAACGCATTTAACATCTTTGTATTTTCTTTGCATCAAAAACTACTTTCCTAATTTAATTGAGTACTTGAAGTTGCCTTTTGAAAAAAATGAATGGAAACAGTTAATACTATTATGAATATTGAAAAGTTAAATGCTCACATGGAGCTATAGTGATGCTATTATTCGTGTAAAGATCATAGTATCAAGATAAGGGGCAGCCTAAGTATCATCAACATCGGCGAAGACTCAAAATTTGCCACTAGCATTATTCTTTAGGTCTCTGGCATCTACTTCCTCTGGTTTTAGTTTGCTTGGTTCATGAATGTTATAACTTCTTCTGTACAATGTTTACTTCCCGTTTTTTCTTTTTTCCCTTTCGCATATTTTTATTGTGTATTTTGAAGTCCTGCCAGCGTTGGTCTATGTGAAAAGATTCAACAGACCTTTTCTTCTGGGTATTATTACAACTAACTCCTGTTGAATACATTTTTCATTCTAATCTATATATCATTTTGTCACTGTTTGTCTCTTTTGTTATAAATCCCTTGATAGTCTTTCTTTCCCTTTTTTTTTCTTCATTCTTTCTTATCATAATTTTTAGAATGCATGCTCCCATTTTCACACTGATCATGTTTGAATGCATTTTACAATGTATGAAAGCTGTATGTGTATTGTGTGTAGGCTGTCAAACCTTTTTGGTAATCAATCTGTTGTGCTTTCTTCTCTGAATTTCTAGAATGTGTTAAAATGTTCATGTCACTGTAACAACATATTCCTAGAATATCTTATGAAGCATCTTTTTGTGTATTGTTCGCAGGCCTATGCCTCCTATATGAAAGGAAGTTTGTTATTTGAGCAAGATAAGAACTGGGAAATTGCATTGAAGTGTTTCAAAAGCGCCAGGTATGTTTCAATTTGAAAGAAATGCCTTTGGTTCTTTGAATGTATACTCCCTCTCTCCTGTTAAAAATGTGTGCTTTCTTTGCAGCCCAAAACTACTCTTAGAATAACACTAACCAAAAAGTTTCGAGAATCTCTTAATTTTTATTGCTTTTTTTCCAGTCTAAATCATGTAAATTACGAATGTCAGTATGTTTGTAATGTGGTAACCCTTGTGTACGTTTCAATTTGGTTAACCTCGTGATTTTCTTAGGGCTGTTTATGAGGAGCTCGGAAAGTATGGAGATCTAGATAACCAAGTTTTTTGTCGGGAACGAGTTGAAGAGCTTCAGCCTAGCATAAATTATTGTCAGCACAAAATAGGCGAGTCTAATATTAAGACATCTGATCTTCTCCAGATCGGAGAAATGGAAGGCCCAGCGCTGGACCTTTTTAAAGCTAAACTGGAGGTGAGTCCATTTAATTAAGTAGGACACGTGATATATGTGCCACAGTTTCAAATCAACAGTTCCATTTCTATGAGACAGTTTCTTTCTATGTCATCTCTGCATTCCTTCATTAGGAATAGGGAATTTGTATGCAACTGTGCTATGGCTTTTATTTATTCTTATATTGGCTTGTCATCATTTTCAGGCTGCTATGGCCGAGGCTCGATCTCAACAGGCTGCATCTATGACTGAATTTAACTGGCTTGGTCGCAGATTTCCTATTTCTAACGCAAAGACTCGAGTTTCCATACTTAAAGGTCAGAATTTTTCCCCATAAACATGATTATGGACCATCGTTTCATTGATCTGCTGAAGTGATTTCCTCGTCCTCACCTTCGTTTTCCTTCTTTATGTTGCTTAATAGTTTATAATTGTTTGTCACTTGGACGAGAGTGGTAATCGGGACAGCTACGTTACCTTAGCCAAGTCTTTTTACCAGCCCTTGATCTCTTTGTCGTTGTATTGGGCTGACCATATTTTTACGGGTATTTAGTATTCTATGAGTTCTAGATACTCGCATGTGTTTATCTATAGTGGCATACCTGCATGTTAGACCGGATCCTATAAATATATGATTAAGTCAGGCTTTCATGGGATTTTGGCAATGATAGTGATCTTTACTATGTGTTCTCTGTGGCTGTCCGAGTACGTTAATAAAGTGATCAAAAGTTCTTACGTTATGCTCTATTATTGCAATATATTGTGTTTTATTATCTTACTATAATTATATACAATTCGAATATATGCTAGCAGCCGCCCATCTCATTTTTATCACGTCACGTGATTTTAAGAATTTATTTTATTTTCTCGCTGAACCAATGCTCTTTTTAGTATTTAGACTGGGCTCTTCATTGTAGTGCGTGGCTGAACACTTGGCTCAGTTATGTTTTACCTATTTTACATCTTGCTGCTTTATCATATATGCTCATGGATCTGGATGCATCTTGTTTTCTGTTTTTTGTTTTTTTGGTTTTGGTTTTACATATGAATACGCAAATCTATATGTACCCAGTCTCAAGCTCTGTTTTGTATGGCTTAATATGACAGCCCAGGAGCTAGAGAAAGACACCAGTGGGCCAGCTGCTGATTCTCTTCCTGCAGAGAAAAGACTAGCCATATTTGACAAAATCTTTGCTGCTTACAGCGAAGCAAGGAGCTTTATAAGAAATGACTTGGTAAGCCCTGTCCCATCCCAATGTGCTATTTCCTAATGCAGTTAAAGGGTTCATTCGTTCATGTATCAAAGGAATTAATTAGTGGCTGAGTGAAAGCTGGAAACAAGAGACCTTTCACATATTGGCCAATGGATGCATCTTACATGTATTGCTATCTCTCGTTATTGAATCTTATCGAGTTGCTTTCTTGCTTTAGGCTAACACAGGTAACTCTGAAACCATGAAAGACGATCTGAGTGGTCTTGATAAATCCATTGGGGCTGTCTTGGGACAGAGGACCATTGAGCGGAACCAGTTATTGGTGAGTGTGGTAAAAAGTAAACTGAGCAAAGTTCGTGAAGACAAGAACGAGAAGGTCACAAAGCCTGAAGAACTTGTTCGCTTGTATGATCTCCTTCTACAGGTGTGAGCATTGTAGATTACTATACTTTGACTTTATGCTTTGCTGCAACATAATTTGCAAAACTAAAGTAGACTTTTTCTCTTTTCATGTAGAATATTGCCGATCTTACTGATTTAGTGAGCTCTGGAAGAGATAGAAAACCAGAAGAAGTCACCTTTGTAGAGGAATGCGAGCTCAAAAGCTCCGTGTTTCGAGCAGAAAGGTTTGCCTCTTGTAAAACCTGCTTATTTTCATTTATCTCGTAAGACTTGGAAGTTGGAATTATTGATATTGTTAACTTGTGGAGCTTTTTATGGCTTTATTTATTTATTTGCTTTAGGTTTTTGTAGCTGTCGCTGAATTACGTCATTAGGGGCTTTTGTCAGATTATACTTTGTTAGGGACATGTTTCTTTCATGGAATCTAGAGGGTGTTTTTGTATAAATGTTTTCAGCGATTCTGTACTTTTTTATCCTCCACATCATACCACAACACACAAAATATGAGAGCCATGCATCATGTATTGTTTGGGACATTTCTTTTTAAACTTTACTTTTAGTAGTTGGGGAACGTCATTAGGAATTTTTTTTCCGGCACGGTGGTGAAAGAATATAGGACTATAGAAGCCCAAAGAGAGTACACAAAAATAAGAGGGGTATACCCCAATCGGAATCTCAAGTTGACAATCAGCTATACATTGAAAATAAAACAACACCCATCTCAGCTAGGAATGTGTAGAGTACTAGCCTAGGACGACTACTCTAACACAAAGCCTCCTATCTGCTACAAAACATCTATGGCTACAGAATCACACAGTCCAATCTTTCAATGCGATAGTGATTTGTTAGCTGCATAGGAAAAACAAGATTAGCCCCCTTCACTCCAAACTCTAGCTCCAGGCCAGGCCTGTGACTAGTATTCCAGGATCAATCTGTCGGTAGCAGAGGCCAATCAGATGGTTGCTCATTAGGAGTTTTTTTCTTTTTCTTTCAGATTATACTTTCTTGAGGAATGTTACTAAACTTCCAGTTGGTCTATTTCTGTACAAATGTCTGTCTTTTTGAAGTATACTGAGATTAATTACTTGTCCTCTATAGTCTCTATCATGCCATTAAACGGACAATGTGAAAGCTATGGAGCATGTATAATGTTCACGGCTATGATGCCCATGGCTTGCCTTGTAGTTGCAGACTTGCAGGATCTTGCTCATACGTAGTGTTTTTATATATTTTACAACTTAATAATGTTTCTAGCACACAACTTGAGCAGCTGTTGACGTTCTTCATTCATGTATTCATACTTACACACAGGAAAGTTCTTTCGATTATTATGGATAATCATAATATGCTTGTGTTTCCTGGATTTACATGCAGTTCAGTTAATGCTAGTTTCCCCAACTTTTGTAGGTGCTTCTACTTGGCAAAATCCTACAGTTTGGCTGGAAAGAGAGCCGAAGCATATGCTTTGTACAGCAGAGCTCGCTCAATTGTGGATGACTCTCTTAAGAAGCTCCAGGGTCTGAAAAATGCTGACCAGGTATGTGATAGCCTATGCTCTTTGTTTTCTGCCTCTGTAATTTCCAGAGTTTCTTTGGCAATGAGGACCTTGGCTGCTGAGAGCCTGAGACTACCATTTAGCTGTAAAGATATATGGATGAAAAGTGTATTAGCATTAGCATAGTTTCTCTAATTTCTTGGTTTAACGTGCAATATCTATTCGAATTTAAAAAAATTCGCACTATGTGAACTCCTTAGAGTACGTTTTGAGGTCCTCTTATCATGTTTTTATTGTTGTAGCAGGTTATCATAAAGGAGTTGAAAATGCTCTATAATGAATGTCGAACCAACAGCTGTATTGAGCATGCAACTGGGATTATGGAGGAAGAAAAGGCACCCGAAAATCTTTCGAAAAAGATGTCCAGTATATCACTATCTGCAAATGATAAGAAGGTATAATTGCAGATTTTGGTCCTTCTTCACTTGTTTTTCGCAATAAAGACAATTGGAATTCAATGTCCCATCTCCTCCAAAATAAAACTGCAACAACATTTACCATGTTATTTTTGTGCATATTAGTGTGGCTGATTTATTATGTAAAAGTTGTCTGTAACCAGTTTTACCTTCTGGGTATATCTCAGATTGATGAGACCATGTGGCATGCATGTTGAGACTGCTGTGCACAAAACGATTAATTTTTTAACATTACATTCTTGAAAGATTATTAATTATAACACCCTTCTCATATTCTCATCTGCATTTGTTTCAGGTCGATAAATTGCTCCTGGACAATCTAGAAGAATATGAATCAGCTGTGGGTGATCCCACTACGAGGTCCACTCCCCGTATTGATGTCTTCCCACCTGTATTCCAATCTGGTCCTCGTAACCCGATTGTTCTTGATATTGCATATGATTCGATTGAGTTCCCCTCAATCGAAAATAGAATGAAGAAAGAGTCCAAGGGAGGGTTCATAACTAGGTTTTTTAGATGAGCTGGGCTACTGGACAAATTTAATTATTGTAGAGATATATCGACCAAGTCGAGATTTTGTCCGTTCGTATACTTTGACGATCGGATAGACATAGTTTTGGTTCGTCGGACTGTAAACTCCAAAAATGTTTAGAACTGGAGAGTGGCTTGTTACACAGGCAAGAGCTACTGGAAATTGTGAAAATGGAAAAACTTGTGTTGTCTGGATTGTGGATAATTTGAATATTATGTGGCGGATCTTTTTTTTTAAGTCTGTTTTTGGAGTTTATTGCCTCTACTTGGTTCTTCTTTCTAATTTCTAGTTGCAGACTTGCAGTAGAGTTTGTGAATGTCCGGATGCTTGGTACATCCAAAATGGTAAAATACGATGATGGCGGAGTATGTTGATTTGAGGTTAGATATTCAAAGATTCGATAAATATATCAATGATCCTTTCAAGCAAAAGAGTCGTCTCGTGGAAGGTTGTTTTTCAATGAAACTTTACATACTTTATACTCCATCCGTCCGCTCAATTCAGTCTCATCTTTTCATTTCGGGCGTCCGCTCAATTCAGTCTCATGTCTAAAAAAGGAAACATTTTATTACTTTTAAATCAAACACTCCTACTCCACACTTTCCTACCCCAGATTTGTACTATATATCAATATACTATCACAATTCAACCTCACTTATACTACTTTACTTTCCATTAATTACTTCACTATACCCCACCTGTACTATATACTCATATATATACTACTCCTTAAATAATGTGCTCAAACCCTCATGGGGCTCAATTCGGCGGACGGAGGGAGTATATATTACTAAGCAATTTATGAAATTGAACCCATTTTTAAAGAGAAGATACTTCATCGACACATTAAGAACATTCTTTTAACAAGACAAAACCTCACTAATATAATGTTTTTCGTTAGTCTATTGCGAGTCTATTGCGAACTTATTATTTAAAGTTTTTTGGGACGGATAGAATACGAGTTCCTTGTATTGATGGTCTTCCTTTACTTATTTCGTCTCGTTCTGAAAATTTTCACTCACAACCGTTTCTTCATATCTGATCATATTCTTGATTATACTATCGTCAATCCAACCGTTAGTAACAATAAATTACGTCCCACACAAACATATTTACTCATAACATCCAACCCGAGAACTCAAAAGTCATGTTGGGATATATTTCTTGCAATTAGAGTCTCGGTTCAATTGATCTGAAATTATTAATTAACCTGAACCGAATCGAACCGAACCGAACCGAACCGAAGTCGAATTCTTGCAACTAGTTGTGTTTCTCCTCCTTTGCTGGAGCTGGAGTGGACTTTTGTAAAATACAGTAAACTAAAATAATTTGATGAAACCATGATTGAATGAATCAATGGTGGAATTTGAATTGCTCACCATGGAATCACAATCCAATTCTTCAACACAATCGCACAAAATCCGTCCATTTTTCAACCATTACACAAACCCCCACATTCTCCTTCTTCTACCTTCCATTTACCTCCCAGAAGCCTCACAATATTCCTCAGAACCACGAATTTGCATAATTATTTCAATCTTATTCATCCTAATTTATGCAGCATTGCAATTCTCGTTGTTGTAAATGCATTTGTAAAGGCTTTCGATGTTGATGAGCTGGATTGATTGATGCAAACAAGGGTATATAGTGCTTTGTGATCATATGCTCCAGGGAAACATGTATTTCGCTAAGCTAGATGATTCGCCCATGTTTCGCCAACAGGTCGATTATGATTCCTTCTTCTGGGGAAAATGTGGTTTTTTTTTATTCCTTACTGCATTTTGCGTTGATTGACTTTATAGTTTGTAATAGTTGCTTATTTAAAAAGAAAAAACCTGCATTTTGCAAATTCATGATTATTGTGGTTAAGTCTGACCATTATTGTGCTATGTTATGTAACAAATTTGGAGGTTCTGATTATATGTATTGTATCATCTGGTTTAGTTTTGCAGGAGGTATTTTTGTGATTCTACTTTTGCTGTCGACTCTCTGTTGTAATGGTAGATATAATTGGTTTGAGAAATTAAGTGAATTCGGACGAATTATGTTAGTTTGTCTGAAATTAGAATGCAGTACAGCAAGAGTAGAGAAACACGATGATTTGTGCATCGGTAGGATTTCATGGAGTTTGTATTATGCTCATCTGCAGTTCACGTCTCGATAGACTGCCAAAAAAGTTTGAGATTTTTTTTTTCTGTGAGATCGGGGTGGAGGAATATCAAATGCGTGTAATATTAAGTATTGGGTTTAGAGTTTTCACTTTGGTGCAAATGCAGCTAAGTTGAAACTTTTTTTTTTGTTGTTTCTATTGATTTTTACAACCATTCATATTTGATGTGAAATGCCGGAACTAAGTGGATTCTTATCAGTAATAGAATTTATGTCTCTCTCTAAAAATTGCCCTGTTTGATAAAGCAGGTTCAGTTGTTGGAAGATACTGCTGATATCTTGAGGGAAAGAAGCCTTAAATTTCACAAAGGATGTCGAAAGTACATGTAAGTCTTATGAATGTTTATATGTTACATGGTCTAATATAATTCCACCAATCATACAAGTATCATCAGTGGACTTTGTTAATTCTTAATGGTATTTGCAGAGACGGCCTTGGAGAAGCATATGATAGAGAAGTTGCTTTTGCAAGATCACTTGAAACTTTTTCAGGCAGACATATTGATCCGATATCTGTATCATATGGAGGTGTGTTTAATAGTTCATACATCGAAAAAGAGAAGTTTTTTTTTCTATAGTTCATACGAACATGGTAGAGAACGAGAAAACCCCATATCTTGTTAATTACCTGCATAGTCATTTGATCACCAATTTCTAGTTACAAATTAAAGGAACTGTTTATATTATATAAGTTTGCTAATTTTAACCCTTTAGGGGTTTATTTTAGTTGAATGTACCCAAGAAACCTAATTTCAAGCATAGTTTGGTGTAAAATTTACAGAGAGGATGCAGAATGTTCGTTGAAGTTGTTATTGACTATCTCAGTTCTGATATTATGTGTCCTTCCGAGACCTTGTTCCATTGGTGTAAATGTATTAGGTATTAGTGCCTTGGAGTTTTATTCTTTCTTAATTCCTCTGGACAACGCGGAGCTGCAGGAAGTGGATTTATGGACTCGAAAATGTGACAATAGATAGATGTGTTCTGTATTGAAGAAGACTCGTCATATTTCTGTTGTAGTGTGGAGATTGGAGAATTGTCTCTGGCGATTTGCATTGACTAGTGAGAGATAGTATGCTCGCACTGATGCTGATTAGGTGTACTTTTGTGTTTAGGCCCTGATATGGCAAGATTTTCGGTTGCACTGAGAGAAATTGGAACCTACAAGGAAAATCTTCAGTCACAGGTGGAATTTCGAACTAATGCTCATCGTGCTATTCCTTCCCAGTTATATCATACTCTATTCAGCCTAAATCATTAAATTTTTTCTCCCTTATTAGTTGAGGGATTTTAAGTATGTGTGCATGATTAGTTAAAAGAAGGGAACTGAAAATTACGAGATCCTGGCCTCTGAAAAGAACTGGCCAGTGACAAGATCTGGCAACTGAAATTTTTCTTTTTTTCTTGGGAAAGCTTATTTACTGACCTTTTTTTTCTCTTAGGTAGAAGAAGCGATGATTGACAAACTTCTAAATTTTGCTAATGTCGATGTTCAAGATGTCAAGGTACTTCCTATCTGCCTTTCCTTGCCTGTTTTCCAATGTTTTGTGCATTTCTATTGATTTTGGTCTCAATTCTGAGTGACTTCATGTTAAAGAAATTCTAGTACTGTGCAGGAAGCCCGCAAGCGCTTTGACAAAGCAAGCAATATTTATGATCAGGTATCTGTCATAAGTATTACACTGAAGCTTCACTTTGATGTAATCTTTTTGATATATCTGTGTTTTTTTTTTTTTTTATCTTTGTAAGGTTGATACTAGTTTAGTTTCATGTACTAGCTCAGTAGACTAAGTTTTGCAACTAAATGAAATCATGGAAGTCGGAAACCTGAATCCCTTAATACATTCAGTAGCTCAAATATTCAGTAAAAATGCACAATTATTCCCTTAGGTATAGTTTCAGGGTCTGAAATTAAGTAATATGTTATGCAGAGATATATAGCCACAAATCCTATGCGTCGAAGAGGAGCTATCCTTGCATTTTATTTCATATAATTAAAAAATCATATACTGCTCTTCAAGCCTCCATAGACCTAGATACAGGCATACAGCAAGTCAAAAGGGAATTATTTGCCGTACTTGTTTGAGTCCCTTAAGTTCCAAGTTTGAAAGCGCTGGTTGCATGAACATGATGGACCAATTTCTGAAAAATCTGTTCCAGGTCCGTGAAAAGTTTCTATCACTGAGGAAAGGTACAAGGTTGGACATTGCTAGTTCGCTGGAAGAGGTATATAATCTCTTGTGCTTCACATACGGGTCGTACTTTTCTCTAGTTACCTTAACAATGTCAGATATGTCCTGTGTAACCATCCTATGTAAAGTTCTAATTTAGACACACTGCAGGAATTCCGCAGCGCGAGATCAACTTTTGAGCAGACACGTTTTGGTCTGGTGTGTGTCATTTCCTTGCGATTTTATATCAGTGAAGTGTGAAAGTGAAACTATTGAATACCAAACATGTATCTTGGATCTTAGGTTGGTGCCCTCTCGGCCATTGAGGCGAAGAAGAGGTTTGAGTTTTTAGAGGCTGTTGGGAATACAATGAGTGCACATCTTCGTTATTTTAAACAGGTATGTGGTATGATAAATATACTATATTTATTGTTCATCACCTGCTATGTATATGCTGATTTTGAAAGCCCGTATCTTGCCAGGGTTTTGAGCTACTTCATCAAATGGAACCGTATATAAATCAGGTTCTTAATGTTATACAATGAGTGCACATCCTTCTTGTCCACGGACGCTGCATCAGAGTCTTAAAGGCTCCATTACATATAATTCTGATGATTTCACCATATCTGCATGATTTGATCAGTTTCATCCGTGATCCGCTGCAGGTCTTGGCTTATGCCCAACAAGCAAGACAGCAATCCATCTATGAGCAATCAGCTCTCAATGAAAGGATGCAAGAGTATAGGAGACAAGTTGATCTCGAGGGTCCTGGATTTTTGAACGGCTCTTATAGTTCCCCTAGTAGAGATCTCATTCAACCTTTTCAAAGAAGTACTCACAAAATGATTGAGACCTTGATGAACTCTGCTGCTGAGGGGAAAGTATGCTTTATGACTCTGATACAATTAATTTTGAAGGGTTAATAATGCAAGAGGTTCTGAACTATTCGTACTTTTAGCGCAAGATTCTGAAATGTCAAATTCAGCTTTTTCCTGTTACACAGGAAAAAGCTGTTTTTAGCTACCTCGTGGATGTTTTATGCACAAAGCCAATTCAGAACCTTTTGCACTAGTTATCCCTTTATCTAAGAGTAAATATTTACATTTACACTTTACACCATAAATTTATTACTATAACTAAGACTTCAATAGTTTAGATACAAACTATCAAGGAAGGATATCTTTTAAAACGATCATCCAATTTGAGAGGTGACTGGAAGAGAAGATTCTTTGTTCTTGACAACCGTGGAAAACTTTACTATTATCGTAAGCAATGGAGCAGATTCACTGTAAGTCACAGGATACTTTGCTTCTTGTACTTACCAACTGCCAAACTGTCTTTTGCTAACTGAATGACTGGCTTCTCAGTTTAATGGATATAGCAATCAGCTTGCTACAGTTAGAAGTTCTCCCCCTGAAGTAGGTTCTGGACTCTTCAGTCGCTTGCTCTCCTTTCATTACCATGGTAGTGTGCATGATGAAAAATCTGAGACGCGTCACACAGTGAACCTACTAACATCAACAATAAAACTGGATGAGGAGGAATTGGACCTGAGGTTTTGTTTTAGGATTATATCGCCCAATAAAAACTACACTTTACAGGTAAACTGTTTGTGCGTCGGATAGAGTTTCAGAGAAACTTGACTTATTGCTTGGTATACATGAAATTTCACGTTGATGCAGGCAGAGTGTGCAACAGACCAAGTGGACTGGATTCAAAAGATTAATGGAGTTATAACGTCTTTGCTGAGTTCACAGGCTCCTGAGAGGGTAATTTATTACGAGAATACTAAGTTGTATATGATCGTCTTTTTCATCATCAATGATCATTATTTGTTTGAATCTCAACAGTTCTTTTCTAGTCCGGTTAGTGATGGAAGTTCTGGTGGAAGTACTTGTCGTGATTCATGGATCGTTGAAGAAGAAACATCAGAAAAGAGTATATCAAGCAGAAGCTTTATGCGAGCAGCCAGTTCTGTACAGCTGCAACGTATCTCCAAAACTGGCAAATTTGTTGATGCTTTGAAGAGGTTACCTGGAAATGATAAATGTGCAGACTGTGGAGCACCTGAACCAGATTGGGCTTCACTGAATCTTGGTGTCCTTATATGTATTGAGTGCTCTGCGATTCACCGTAAGCTTGGTGTGCATATATCCAAGGCAAGTTGTTCCTAACTTGTTCCACACTTTATTCATATGATATACTTGCCTATCCAATTTTTCTTTTTCTTATATTGGTACAAAAAGGATCTGAACCCACGAGTCCATGACCTTGTAGAGTTGTACTACATACTATGGGGCCTCAACGTTATCAATCTGTTTGAAATGTCTTTCATTGACTTCCTCTTCCTCTTGTTATCTGTTTTCCTTTTTTCAAGTCCGCTGTGGATGTTGAAATGTTACCTCTTTTGTCGCCTTTCAAAGCTAATAGCCAGTTTTTTCTTCACTTCCAATGCAGGTAAGATCTTTAGCACTGGATGTGAAAGTGTGGGAACCATCGGTCTTTACTTTGTTTCAGGCACTGGGCAATGTTTTTGTAAACTCCATCTGGGAAGGAATGCTGCGAGCTAGTCGAACTATTCAAGCAGACGAAATACCAAAACGGTAAGGATTTGAGAGCTTAAAGAATATTGTAGTATTCCTGAACAATCTCCAATAACGTACGTGCATGCTCTTTATTATAGGTCTTTGGAATCTAACAAATACAGACAGTTCTATGCTAAACCTAGTCCGGAGGATCATATCTCTGTTAAGGAGAACTTTATCCAAGAAAAGGTATGCTCCAACTTAATGTGTTTCGGTTTTTTACCCTTTTTAGTTGTTCCAGAAAATTATTAAGCGAACGCACGAAACTGGGGGGTAATCTTTATAACACTTTCTTTTAGTTGTTTCTTTGGTTGTTACAATGTCTCTGTAAATGCATTTGCACATTATCATACATGCAGCTTGAAGTGAAATGTCTGCTTAATTGCAGTATGCAGAAAAACGCTTTATAAACAGATCACAAGACAGTGAGCATATTCTTTCCATTGCTGAAAAGTTATGGGAAAGTGTGAGCGCAAACGACAAGAAAGCTGTCTATCGTCTAATTGTTACATGGGAAGCAGATGTAAATGCAATTCATGGTCAAGCCTCACCGATCACGTGTTTGACCTTAGCCAATGTGATGAGTTTGCACAAGCAAGCCAATCCAGACCAGAATGTTGATGAAGCTGATAGTCCAAGACCCTTAAATATAGCGGCTGATGATAGCCTACTAGTTGATTGGCTTACTGATGGATGTTCCTTGCTTCACCTTGCATGTGAAACTGCTGATATCGGTATGGTAGAGCTGCTCCTTCAGAGTGGGGCGAATATTAACACCTGTGATTTGAGGGGTCAAACACCACTCCATCACAGTATAATGAGGGGAAGAACAGAAATCTCAAAGATGTTGCTTGCAAGGTGATTCTTTGCCTTCACCTCTGCTATTAATTATCCGTCTTCGTAACATTCTGCATCCTGTCAGAAAACTATCGATAATCAGGACTTGTTATCCGCAGTTGCAAAACATACCGCACTAGGAAATCTCATCTTTAAGATCCGTTTCTCAATGTTAGCTCCAGTCTTTGTTGCATTTTGCCATAAACCGATTCATGTATATAAACAGGAGCTGCTCATAACATGAAAGCAGCATAAGTACTTAGTAGCTACGTAGCTAGCAATCTAATTCATCTTAGTTATGCTCAAACGTTGCTAACTGTCAGTGATTTTGATCAGGGGAGCCGATCCAGAAGCTGCTGACAAGGAAGGTCGAACTCCTTCCCAGCTTATTACTGAATCAGCCGTACAGGACGTGGAGCTCTTGGGTCTCATGAACAACGCAAAGAGACAGTACTACTCTCAAAACTTATCTAGTGAATTATACCATGCAAGTTCGAAATTAACGTAGTTGTAAGTTACTTGTATGTAATAACCTTGTCAAATAGAAAGCAGAAATCACCAGCTTGTATATGTACAGCCTTCATGTCTTGATAAATCTCCCATTACAGATCAAGACCTTAAATTGACAAAATTCGAAGTTAAGGTGAATTGTCATCGAAGAAGACAGTCTGTATTGCTACAATGAGAAACCTGTGTTCCAGTATATTAGCAGCCTTCGTCACTGCTCTGTTCTTCTTTTTTCTTTTGAAACGGCAAATCTGACTACACTAGTCTGCTCTGTTCTTCCTAGTTTCAACTTTCAAGTGCTTGAAATGCTGCAATTAACTCAAATGTTCTGATTTCTGAGTGATTTTGGATGTTAGTTTATGTAAAAGTGACTAATTTGCCTTTTCATTGGTACCCTTGCCCTCATGTAACGGAGAAAGAGCCATTTCATGAACTAGTATAACCAACAAGAGTTATCCCATCCTCCCTGCGCAGCTAATATTGTTCAATCCAGACCAGCCCGTCGCGGTCCGGACCTGTATGGATCGGATCCATCATTGACTCACACAGCCACCGGTAGATCCTGGATCTCGACCTAGTTGGATCTGATCTAGATCCCTCCCCACCCACCACCTTTCCTTTTATTTTTCGTGGATTTGTAGGATCCGCAGATCCAATCCCATCTGATTTAGGTTCAAAACAATCCCGAGCGGATGTCCAAGAATTGAACTGAAATTGTCAGTCCTACTCCTAACTATATATATTTTTTGTCTAGTTGGTAAAATAAGTTGATAAGGTGACTACTAGTTCGTAAGTTGATGAAATTTAATCGTCCAAACGGAATATATAGTAACTTTTCAAAAAGCATTTATTCTAAGATTCACCAAATAAGTTTATATTAATCAAATTCACCCACTAAGGATGACAACGAATTGTAACTCAATTGGTAAGATGTTTCATCTTCAACTATTAGGTCTGGGTTTTAGCCACTCCTTTGCCGTTTTAAGAGAGAGAAAAAATCCATTAAGGCTCCGTTTCATTCAATTGAGAATTTCTAAATTAAAATGAACTTAATTATAAATTTATAATTAACCAAACACGAACCGAATAGAGTTGAATTTAAGTTGAAAATAAAAAAGTTACTACTACTGTAGCATTAAAAGTCTAAGAATATTAATTTGATTGTACCAAAAGGAAAAGTGAATGTACTATATTATGGACATGTGTTGAGATCTAACAAATTCTCCAGTCGGATTGAGGGGACTGTAATTAGTAAGATGATTCCAAAGTGCGAATTTGCAATTGCACCATTATTATTGTTGTGATAGTGTTGCGATCCAACTCTTAGCACGGAGAATTGATTTAACGAAGATACCAAGATCGAGTTCACTATCACGAGTGAAACGATCGACAGACACGGGAGAGAACCAAGAACGATAACTGCTTTATTGATATGAATTCTGAATTATGCTCAAATGGGCTACATACGACACTTATATCTCCTTTTCAAAACTATCGAAGCATCTGACATAAAAAGCGCTTCTTCAATTGAAGCGATTTTACAGTTTTGCATATTAAATTGGAAATTGCAATTTAAT
>JAYMSL010001903.1:0-15616 GCA_036897195.1 Plantago coronopus
ATGTATCTCTTGAATTATATCCATGTTTATTGAGTTTATCTCACGATTTGATAGTTTAACCATCTGTTCTTGGATTGCTACGTAGTTAGAATCCTGTTTATCTCTCTTGTTCCGTGTCAACCCTTGGTCAACAAAATTGTGGGAAGAATTAAGCATTTGTGTGCCATATTGCTTAGTTAGCTTAATAGAGCTACCACAATATAGCTTAGTCGATCTCTCTACATTTGCAAACATCACTGTTTGTCGGTTCTGTTTATTGTAGAAATCGTAAACATCAGAATGACCCCTGCATTTCCAACCATTGTGCTGGTCTAAGATCATTAGACTACTCGTAAACAACATTTGGAATATTGGTTATTCTGACAAGTATAAATCTATCTTTTGTCGTTTATGTTCGGTGCTCCAATATTCCTGTGTTCTGTGTATGCTCTTTTACAATATGAATGATGTTGTGAGAACGGTAGCTTGGCCCCTCGTGGAGTGATCGTGAAGATCCCAATTTCAATAAGTTTGCGGGGAAATGAATGTTATTAGTGTATGTTTGCATACTTGTGCTAGGTGCTGCCTGAATATAGCATTGTATATTAAGTCTGCATTTAGCACATCTTGTTGAACTCACATGGCTGGGTTCCAGCATGTGCAGTTGGGTATGTGCAGCTAGTGGATGTGCAGCAGTAAAACTCACATGGCTAGGTTCGAGCATGTGCAGTTTGGTATATACAGTTAGTCGATGTGCAGCAGGAAGTATATCATGTCTTAATGATTTCTTAATATTTTTGAATAACTGAGTTCTTAATCCCTTAAAAGATATCATCACAACTTACAATATAAGTTGATGAAAATCAGTTCAATATTGTAACTTGATAAGTTAAGAATTTCACTGAAACATAATCAGTACACTTCATCTACAGAAATATAATACTACTATGTAGATAGTTGAACTAAATATAGTTAGAACTAAATATACATTACCAAATGCATATTAGAAGGCAAATAAGACTTAAATGTGCAGTTATACTACTATGAGCTTAAATGATTAACTAATATTTAAGTATAAAATTTGTGTATCTTTCAATAGTTTAACTAATATATATAAGTATAAAATTTGTGTATCAAATTATATTTGTATATCATACACCATAATATAAAGTAGGTATATAAAGTAGGATTCCGACACCTTCACGGCTTATTGTTCACACACATCATACCCATTCATTACCTATATGTGTATTCTTCACAGAACAGAACATACCGAACCATCTTCACCTCTTCTCCTTTGTGGAAGTGATAATTCTAAATCTAGGCTTTCTCAACTTTTGAGAGTAAATCACATTTGTTTGGGTAAATCACAATGAAGTTGAATTGATTTCTGAGTACAAGGAAGTGACAAGTTATGAAGAATAAATTATTAGGAGAGAAATACCGGCAATATATGTTTTGGTGGGAAATTTAGTAGCATTTTTCTATCAGTCATAGGGTACTACTACATTTGCAACAGTAACTAGGCCAGGTGATGTACACGGCAGACTTTCACTTTTGGGGGCAATTTCGTAATCTCGCATAGGGTAAATCATTAGCAAATTGCCTTGCCTCCAATCTGCCGTTTTTTGAGCAATTCAATTGGACTAAGTACCGGCCAGTCATTCTCCCGGCTGGTGGCTCAAGATAGATACTCCAAAAGCCTGATTGTTATTTCTCAAAAGAAAAAGAAAAGCCTGATTGTTAGGCCCATAGTAAATGGTTACATCTGAAGTCCTGAAATATTGGGCCTTGTTAATGCAATTGGGCCTGGGCCAGGCTGACTCACACCTGTCCATTTAATGAGGCTAACAATAGTAGTATTAAGGAGGGGAGTGTGCAACTTTCACGTAGTTTCACGGGTAAATTACAAGGAGAGATAATATGGAAATGGTCATTACAAAAAAAGATAAACATAGCAGGTGTAAAGTTGATCAAAACTCTGTATATTTTAGTCGGAAATCTGTACATTTTGAGTGTGATTATGTTTTAATTTGTATAAAATGTATACAAAATTTGTACATTTCAGTACATAATGTACAGATTATAAGAAAGTGGTTTTTTTTGTAAGTTTAGAAAAGTGATAGGTAGTTTTTTGAAAGTATGTGTGTTGACCTAGCCTTATTTGTAATTTTCCCAACTTTCACTACCTCGCTACTTAATAGCTCCTACCCCTAATGGAGTAAGTATACATTAGATATGTAATGTGAGTAACATAACACAATCTCACGTAATATATATTTCTCATATAATATAAGTGATGATATATATGTGTAACACAATTATACTCTCTCACATACAGATCTATACCATCAAAAGATATTTTACAAACATAAGGTTCCTATTCTTTGAGAAACTTACAATATAATATCAAGGATTATGACTTCGAGGGTTGTGTTGAATAAAGAGAACTAGTAGTATGTTCCTTTTGGTCACGAGTTCAAACCGAACGTGTAGCAAGTTTTTATTCTCATAATGTCATTCTGGTCCAGAAATTAAATATTTGTAATAGTTAGTCATGAATTAGATTACAAGTTATCAACTTGAATATATGATTATCCCAAAGGTTGAAATCTTCAAGAACGAAGGAGTAGCATACTTAGCACCAACAATCGCGTGTTGACATCCTATCTAATCAATTGGGATCTGCTTTCTGATTTCCTGGTTTGATCTGTGTACTGTATATCCCCAAGAATCATTGTTTTCACAAGAAACCATATATCAACGAAAGCCCCCCTCTTTCCAAAAGGCACTTGGTATACCTTTTCCTTTCACTTTTCAACTAATCCATCTCCATGCACCTTTTCCTAGCTAAACACCTTTTGCCAATGTTTGTGTTAATAAGTCTCAGCATTTCCAAATAATTTAACAATGGCGTACGTATAAGTCTTTCTGATTCAAAAGAAAATAGTGATTTCAATACAATCCAGGTTATGTAAAAGGGATGAGCATCAGCTGTTCCATAAACATTTTTAGTATCTGATTTGATATTAGAGGAGTTCTTGATTTCCATACACATAATCCTTATGGGCCCTATATTATATGTATGTGAGTACGCTATAAATCTGAAATCGTTTAAACCAAAGTTCTGAACTCTCAACCTGCAAAACACATTGTGAATTTGAAAATTATAAAGGTAACTAAATACTGTATAGATCATACAGACTTTAAAGAACCTTATCATTGACATAGATCATGGAATCATAGAGACTTTATTAAGGTCAAGCCAATCAGGATGCATGTTTGCAAGCCAAAAAGCGCGCACAGTAATGAAGGATCAAACATCAAGGTAATTTTACTTTAGGATTTGTGTCACTGGACTGAGTCAAATGTTTTAATTAGTCAAAAAGCTGTAATAATACCTCACTCCAGTTCCCAATCTAAGCACAGAAACAATTTACATTTATCAGCAGCCTTACATTTATCATAACTAGTTTCCTAAGAATATATACATAGTGATGTATGAAAGTGAATCTCTCAAATTAGAGAGCGAAAGGTAGAATTATAAATGGTTCTTACGAAAATACACGATTTGGGTCGAGAAGAATACCATCACGTGTAGAAGTTGAATGCGAAGTATAATGTGTGTAGGAGAATTCTGTTGCTGTTGGCCATATAGGAGAGTATATTACAGCACACACATAACAAATGGTCCTAGTTTCATAAGATGTCAATTGGAAGAATGACTCAAAACTTTGGAAAGGATATGGAAATAATTGGAGTATAAGGAGAGCAGAGGCCTTTTGTCACAGAAGTCAAAAACTGTTTCACATTTGAGAATGATGATTCACAGTCATTGCCCCCTACTTTTGCCATGACAGTGCCCAGATGAAACCAGATTACAAAATAGTTGGAGAAATTATAATTGCTCTCTTTTACCAACTTAATAATTCATATACAAAACCTCATGAATTATAATAACCCAATGGATGACTTGAAAGGACCCCATCCACTTTTGAATTATTCACACCAACCTCATAATTCTCTACCTACTTCTTACTACATATCAAAATTCTGTGAAAGTGCAGTAAAAACAACACAAAAACCCATTGTTTTTAGCACTAAGTATCACTTCAATTCACCTTAATTTACGTTTGTTCGGTCCAGTCCAGTTCAAGTTTGCGTAGTTGAAATACGTTCAGTTTACATCCATTTAATTCAGTTCAATTTAGTGCATATTTTTTTCAGATCAGTTAAACAAATTATATATATATTTTCACATTAGATTGTGGAATATATAGTTGGTAGGGAACTAAATTAGGTCCAATTTCAATTTTATGTGCGACTTTTTTTTAAGCGTCAAAGCGAGAATTAACAATAGTTCCCCACTTACTCTAATGGTGACTCGAACTCCCGAGCTCTTGATTGAAGTTGAGTTTAGGTACGTTTCTAACTCAATTGAATGGTTGCTTGTCGGCTTGTCGTACACAGATTGTTATTCGGTAAATGACTAAAATTAAATTAACGACTGAGACGATCAATGATCTATGTCTCGGTGAGTTTTAATTCAATCTTGCACTTAGAACCGACCGAATAGTGGAGGATAAATCTGGAGATTGAATGATGAAGATTAAATTGGTGGTTATGGCAATTATAAAATAGTGTGATCTGTTTTTCTCTCAAGTGCTCCCGATCCAGTTCTTTATATTTTAAGTACTCCGATATAAATCTTCTCATAAATCAGTTGTAACAAGAGTGAGGACATTATTTTCACAGTTTCACATTCGAGTTCACTTCAATTATATTCCTTCTGCAACCAGGCTTGATTGGAAGGTGTTAATTAGGGTACATGACATTGTAGTTCATTGCTATTCTCTGTAATCGTTGAAAGTGATCAACAAAAGGATTCTCGACTGTTTTTTCGTGGATGTAGACGTGTGATTCGAGTTGAACCACATAAAGCTCGTGTCGTTGATTGTTATTTTATTCGTTGTGTTCTATTGTGTTCGGTTGATTGTTTCTGGTGTTTGATAGATATGTGAGAATTTCAGTTTTGTTTTTAATTAGTGCTTGTGGTTGTAAATGTTTTTAGTGAATACCTAAGAGTAAACGATCAGGAGTAGACATAATTGCGATCGAACCACCATTACTTAACCTTATGCATCATTACTATGCTAATAGTTTCTGAAAAACTAAAATATTTACTTAGTTATTATTATTTTGCATATTTTTAAAAGAAACTAAATATTACCCCAATACTTTTTTCCAATCATTCAAAACAATGTCAGGAAGTTTATTACATATAAATTGTTTGCACCTAATTCACCCCCTCGTGAGTGATTACCTCTTTACGTTGACGTTCCATTATGTGCACCCCTAGCTAGATTCCACCCTAACATCTGTGATTAGATACATATAATGTTGTAAATAAAATTACATATATATGAATATGTAAATATAGATATTTGAACTTATAATATAGGGAGCCCTATAATATAAGATGTATTTATCTATAAGCGTCTAATAGTAGATTTAGTGATGTAGTGTCTAATAGTATTATAGTGTGAAGTTTATACACAACTTAGTTTGTCCAAATGGTCTGTTCTAAATTAGAGAACCAGTATATCACGAGTTTGATAGATGGCATTTCTTTTCCAACACAAAATTGTCTTTTTTTTAATAAAAAGAAAATGAAGGAAAAAAGAAACCAGTCCCGCTAAAATGACGTCTGTAAAAGCTCGACGGCATGCATCCATTGCATGATCGAATTATAATTGAAACTATTATTACTATAGGCTACCTAATGGGGGGTGACTATGAGAGAGACAAAATTTAAATGCATTTATATAACTCATCATGGAGATTTTAAGGAGTAATGGGATATCGCTGGTCGATACAATCACCATTAAATATTGATCTACACTCTACACCACAAACTTAAATGTTACTAGTAGTAGTAGTACTAGCTAGTAGTATTATGGAACTATGACTCTATGAATATGATAGTGTAGTACGTAGTATCTAACTTGGCATATATATATATGTGGTAAAATATTTTAGAAAAAGTTACAAAAACACCGTTTAAATTGTTTCAATTACAAAAGAAGAAGAAAATCAATGCTCTGTTAGCTTAAACTTTAAACAATTAGCCCAAACAATTAGCCCCTCGTTATCTCAACTCTACTAAATAACCCAGTGTTGTTAGTACAAAAAAAAAAAAGTCAAAATAGTGACGTCATAATTAAATATTTGTGATGTCATTAGTATGATTGATTTTGTCATTTATGTTCAAAGGATCTATATGTAATTTTTCTGAAAATGGTTGTGAAGTAAATGTGAAATTGTGAAAAGTCCAATTTGCCATTTCTATAATTCCCGCGTTCAGATGTGGGTTACATAATGTGAATGGATATAAAAGATATACTTAGGGGCAAATTGTAAAACTTCAAAATACACTAAAAACCTACCCACTACTAAAATTTCGACACATATTGGGGAAAAAAAGATATTTATTTTTTTTTCTTTTTTGAAACGACAAATTTAACCAATCCAGCTAATCCTACACTAATCCTTTACCGACCTTATATCTACAGTTACACCTAAAAGCAGCCTTATAACTCAAAATAAATCCATACCACCTTATGCCTCCGCCGGGGTTTGAACCCCCGACCTCTCCTTTGCTACTCCAACACTTTTACCACTCGGCCACCCTTATCACTCCTAGACATTCTTCTCCATCTCATATTATTTTTATACCCTTCTGATCTCTCTACCCTACATTTCTATCTTACACACCTTCTTTCCATATCTTAAAAACTGAAAAAAAACATTATTAGCACCAATCACATTTTTTCACATTATCTCACACACATATCTCAATGTTGCGCACTTTGATACTTACACAAATAAATCTACAAAACTTCACTATATCTTAAACACTTTTTTCTAAACCCAATTTAATTAACTTCGATTATAATTCATAGGTTACCGATGACATTAATAAATTTTGTCCGACACCATATTGGGGAGGAAGATCAGAATTAGAGATTGATAGAAAAGCAAGAATATGGGCTCGCGTGAGTAGGAAACAAAAAATATCTATTCTAGTTCTATTATCACCTATGAGTTCGAATCTAAGAGAAATTCTAGACAATGTTTATTATCCTGAAAATTTTTTTTCGTTTTTTTTTTTAAAAAAAGAAAACCATTCGCCTCACTCTACGCCAAACCATTTGAAACTTTCCTCTATAACAAACTCAAGGCTAAAAGTAAGAAGAAAAACTCAAAAAAGTGAAAATTTCCCTGAAATTGTGGTAATTATTTTATGATATTTTTTTTTTCATTTGAAAATAATAATAATATAAAATAAAATGGAGGAGTAGTGGGGTCAATGAAATTGTGGTGGTATGGGTGGCTTTTATGACTTTGTTTGTCCTTATAATTGCAATGAAGGGGTACTCTAGCTCTACACACACTCACACAGTAGCCCTCCTCTCACTAGTAGTGTCCATTTCCATCTCTTATTTATCAACCCCCTCCTTATCTCCATTCTTCTTCATCTACACATCTTCTCACAATCATCACACCTTTTCTCCCTTTTCCCTCATCATATCTTCCCTTCCCCTACCTACACTACTTTCTCTCAAACCCTAATCTCCATTCCATCCATGGATGATGAATGATGAATCACTCCAACAATCTTATGGGGTGCTTTAATCTTGCGGGGAACGTTGTCTGGCTCGAGGCCATCAACAAGATCTAATCTTTTTTATCATTAATCTTCTTGATTCTCGATGCTGATCTGATTCCAATCCCAAGATATACGAATCAGGATCAATAGATCACGTGTTAATGACGTCGGACCAGGCTTCATTCCCCCCAATTTCTTGCTCCCCCAAGCTCCCAGTTTCCTGTTCTTTAACAAGATCCATTTTTTCGGTATTGGATTTCTTTTCTGTGTGTTTTTTTCCAGGAAATAAGGTTGAGTTCGTTGGACATGCAGAGAAAGAGAGAGAAAGATGAGGTGCAGATTGGAGTAATGATTAAAGAATTTGACTTTGTGGGTATAATCCAATCCGGACACTGAAACTGGAGTTTTAATTGGATTCCAATTGGATTCGTTTCATCATCAACATAATCATTACCTTACCCTTCTCTGTATCAATCTGCATATTCTTCATGTGTTGTTTTCTTCCTTTCTGCAGATTCTTTCTTTTTCTTCATCATGGCTTGATCATGAACAATCTGCATATGTGTGTTAAGTTGAAATTATGCTTCCCTTTTTGCATACACACAAACAAACCACAGGCTTTTTTCATAATTCACAGCCCCTTTTCCCTTTTGTCATCTAACAAGTTAGGGTTTTCACCCTTTCTTCAAACTCTTATGGTTTGCAGAAGGGCTAATTCAAGTCTAATTTTCACATTATTGAAAAAACTCCAGATCTGTAAAGAGTTACTGTAATTACTTGATACAGAGAACATGCTAGATTCATATAGTACAAGTAACAAGTTGTTGATCTTGAAAGTTTCATTGAATGCTTGTATTTAATTTCTAGTTCATCCTTGCCTTTTTTCTATGCAGAAATAATGGGGGGATGGCATGGGCAAAAGCCTGTCACGTTCTCAACTTTCATGTGGTGAGAGTTATAATATAACTATTCATAAATATATGAGCTAGTTATGGATTCCATTGCATCCAGTGTACTTGATAAATGCATCAAACTCATATATTGGAACCTGAAAGTATATTATTTTGCAGATTTCTTAATAAGCCTTTGAGTCTTGTCCTTTATGAAGTTTTATTCTCATTTTGTTGATTTAGTGCTTGAGTTTCAGTACAACCAGTACATTTTTCTTAGACATCATGCCTGAGACGGCGTTGTGGCCGATGAGTTTATTGAACACTAGCTAATAGTGCTAATAGTGTACAAAATATGACATTAAAATCCTTTGTAGATTTCATTTTCTTGTAGATAGCTAGAGTTTTTTTGGGCAAACTACCGCCCAGTCCATTTTGGGGCTAATGTGTACAAATAAATTTTGGTAAAAAACGGCGCTACCACCACACTCGTGAACTCCCTATTTTGCCCTGAACCTGCCCTGTTCACATATCACGTGACACCCCTACACACGCCTACTACACCTACGCGCGTGTAATTCCTCAATTGAACTGCGGTCACATGATTCTTTCCATGGCCATCGTCGCCCCACGTACTGTAATTGGTAAATTGCAACTATTTCCCCCATAGCTTGGAACCCTTATCTCATTAATCAATCAATCCCTGTTCGTCCGTTTTCAAATTTTGCTCCGAGATCTCATTCATTTCAAAGCAAGATGGATTTCAGTAGAAATCCTCCGGGTCGACGCCGGCGACTAGTAGACTCCTCAATCGAAGGTTCAGGTACATATATTATTTTCAGTTCCAGGGCTAACTAATAAGCAATAATATATGTTTTACCAGTGTTGTGTCCAACTTAGCGGGTTAAATCTCTAATTGTTTCAATTTTAGCGATGTTTTGGAAAATTCTGATCTTTGTTGTATTGCAATGTCGGTTATTACAGATGATGGGTATGAAACTTACCAAAGCAACACGCAGCATTCCGAGTCCGAAGGTATTGTCATTATAGGTGTTAGTGTTTTTGTAGCTGTATTTCTTAGTTTTATGAAATAATTACAGTTTGTATTCTTTAAAGATATTTATAATGATAGTTATATTTAATTATGGGTAAGTTTTATGATGATCTCGCTCTATGCAAGTAATGCTATCACTTTACATTGCTTCCAGATTGCTATAATATTTACACAGAGGATTCAAGTGATGGATTTGCTTCTCAGAGTTTCGATAATGAAGGTTCTCAGTGTTTGCTTGGATTTTTAATTTGCATTAACTTTGTGTTTTAGCTTAATTTCAGTTGGATTTTAGGTGAATCTGTTTTCTCATATTTAGATGATGATCAAGGTTATAATTGTGTCCCTCGCGAATTCCGGCAGGACGTACCTTACAACCTTAACAGAGGTATGCCCAAATTGTGCCAAACTTTGTTTTTCTTTCAGAAAGTAGTAGTTGATTATTTTTGCATTATTTTCTCCAAAAACAGGCAAAGAGCCTTCAGGTGCCTCTAGGATAGGAATTCATGGACCAAGGGTCCCGAATGTCCGAAATCCAGGTCCGTAGAAGATAAATCTTTTTAGTTAATAGATTACTTCATATAGCTGTATTTGGTAGGTTATCTATATTTCACCGTATTATTTAACATTTCACTTATCTGTCAAAATAACAGTATGGACCAACAACACAGATTACGGACCTGTTAAGAAAACATCAGCCAACACTTGTAAGTCTTCACAAATATATGTTTCTTAATTTCGCAGAGGTTTTATTTCTTAAAAAATTGCACCTGTGTGTTTGTGTTAACCACAGATTTTTTCTTTGTGATTTTTGAATCTATACTAGCTAACCGAGATAACCATCGAGGGCCAAATGAAAGACGTGGAATTCCTGCCCGGGGTAGAAACAGAGGTAACTTGTTTTTAAGTTTGGAGATTTAACCATAGAACTGGCATAGAATTAACTATAGTAAATCCCGCTTGATGAAATTTGTTTGATATTTCGAAAGGTAATAATTTCTACCCCATCTGCAGGAGCTGTCAGAAATCATAACGTGGGTGGTCATACCGCCCAGGAACAATGCCCTCCGGATAACACGCCTGGTAATGTTTTTGAAATTAACAAGACAATTTTCTTGACTTTAATTCAAATTTCTGTTGAATTAAGTGCGCTGAACCGGGTTCATTTGTCTCTTATGTAGTTGGTGTTATATATAGATGCCACGTTGACATTGTAATCAAAGAGATACAGTCTCTTGGTCTTTCATCCGCTCATATGGACGCTGTGTCTAGGTTACCTTTCTGGTTATTTGTTGAGGCAGCGCTTGATATGAGCTCAAACAATAATCACTTGAGGTTTAGGAAGTCACATCACAATATTACCAGGATTGTCAAGAGATTTGATATGGTTGGTGGTAAAAAAGGTTTCAGGTTCGGACAGCAGTTCCTATCTCCAAATAAGTCGGACGTTGAGTTAATTTTTGGAGTGAAGCCTGGTGTTGATAGAGTTGATCCGGGCGGTGGGACAGTTGTAGTATCTCCTTTCCTACAGCGTTGTTTCCAGGACAAAATAGCTCATATGCGTTCTGGGGGCCATGATTCCGAATTCAAGTTGAGAACCTCGAAGCTTAGGATTCTGCTCAATGCATTAATACAGGCGGGTGACGAGGTTGCTCCTGAAGATGTTGCTCGGGTTCTCCATTTATTTCTGCTATCTATCTTCTTCGCCCCAAACCAGAACAGCTCGATTAACTGGCGATTGACCGAGTACGTAGATGACTTTGATGCTATTTCTGAGTATGACTGGGCATCCTATATATTAGATGTATTGATGAAGGATGTAAATGGTGCGAGAAATTGTCGCATTGGCTCCTGCTCCGTCTTCTTGTTGGTAAGTTTCACATGTCTATATGATTGCTTGAAAGTGTGGTAATTGATTGTATTTGGTAAACATGAAGTAGTTAAATTAAGTAAGTGCTCTTGAATAAACTTTGTAATCATGAAAATAACAAAGGTATTTACTGTACCTACTTGATATATTGCAGTTCTGGTTGTGTGAGCATGTTGACATTATTCCTCCACTTGAAGATTCTGTGCCTTTTCCGCGTTTCCTGAAATGGGACATTTGGAGTCTTGGACCAGTTCTTGATAAGATCGATATGGGCAATCTTCATCGGAAATTCGTAAGTGTTTTTTGGGCAGTTATCAGAATGTCGGATTGTGAATGAAATGTGGATGACCAGTCATTTTCTTACCTTACTATATTTTTAAACTGCAGGTATTCAAACAAGAACTTGACATATCTGAAATGGAGAATGAATTCCTTGGTATAAGTACGGATGAGCCACCAAGTGATCATGAGATAAGTGGACAACCTTCTGAAATCAATCAGGAGGCTGAACTGCAAGATCCTAACATGCTAGCATCTTCGGGATCTCGCAGTTTACCAGTCCGATGTGTTGTTTCAAGCAGGAACTCGCCTATTACTCAGACGTCGCAGGAATCCAAGTTGAAGGGATTAGTGGAGGGGTTTTCATCTGGGGTTGATGGCTTCCATTCGAGCCCGGTAGGTATTGGTGCTGCTGATTACTGCATTAAGAGTCAGAAGCAAAAGGGGCCTAAATTGAAGGGAGTAGTAGAGGGTTTTTCATCTGGGTTTGAAGGGTTCCACTCGGCCGCTATAGGGATGCATGCTTCCGATGTAGGTGTTTTCGAGACGAAGAAGGATGACATATGGGTTAGCAGCTTGTTCACTGACACACCTGATCCCTTGTTCAGCGAACTCGGTGGGAACGATAATGTAGTACCTGATGTAATGCATACTGAAAATACGAAGAAGCGTAGACATGGGGAGTGGGACCCTCAGGTTGTTCCGGAATCAGATTATGCAATTAAGATTGCTGCTTTGGAGAAGGAACTTAATTCAGCGCGTGAGAAAATTATTAAGTTAAGTTGCGACCTTGAAGTGAAGGACTCAGTTAGGCAAACAGATGAACAACTTGCGAAGGTAGCAGTGGTTGAGTCGACAAATAATACGATTGTGGATCTAACAGCTAGCCTTGGTGAGAAGGAGGCAGCAGTCACTCGATTATATAACCAGTCCACAATAGACAAAAAAAAAATTGACGAGGTTTCAACCGAAAGATGGAAAGCAGTTGACAGGTTAGAAGTTGTGAACAAGGAGAACTTGCGATTGAAAGCTGAGAATGAAAGATTAAACACAGCTCACTTAGAGGATAATACTCGGAAACTAAAGCTTACTTTGGAGGCGGAGGAGTTGAAAGCCAAGCTCAAGGAAGCAAATATTGCCCTAGAGGATTTTCGTCGTGTCTATAGTGATGAGATGGAGCTATCTTCTCGCGCAGATGGTGGATGTTTAGCTGGCAGCACCAGTTTTGGTGGGCAGATAAGTAAGCCTGCCGGGAGTATGTCCTTTTCCAACCCCAATATTACTGCAACTGTGCAAGGTTTGAAAGAAAACATAGCTCATACGGCTCTTCCGCCTAGTGGAAGCTCGGCGGGTATAACACCTTTGTTTGATCCAGAAAACAGTGATCGGAAGAAGACTTTTGGCAATGTTTCAGGAACTAATCTTTTCCCATCTCCTGGTAGTGGCAGTACATCATCTGGCGGATATTTGGGGGCTTCCACTATTACTCCTGAAAACAAACACGATGTTGTTGGAGTAACCTGTACACCGCAGACACAAGTTACAGTTAAGATTGAGCCGGTTGATTTTGTTGACCTTGAAACTACAGGTGCTTTGGTGAAGAGTAGCTCACCGGATACAGAAAGGTCAATAATTACTCGAATACATGATCGTACTTTGCTGAACCAGCGTCGGAGAAAGGCGATTTGGTCCCCGTCTTACAACAATACTACTATGATAAATACTAAGAAGCCTAGTTCTACGGTGATTCGCAAGTTAAATGTTGATCGGGAGTTAGATGCTTACAAAAACATCATAGCGAACGACTTGAATTGGTTAATAGAGGCTTACAGGAAGAATCCACCTTGGTAACTGTCTCTATGTTTTGATATGACATAATATGTTGCTTAGTTTTACATCTCATACTACTAATTCCTTATTCTTCCTAAACTGTAGTGAAACAATTCTTAAGGTTGAGAATTCCTACATGGATGGCTTCATCAATCTGGAGGCCTTTGAAACATTGCTTAACCACCGTTGTTTGGATGATTCTGTATGGCCCCCTTCCCTTAATTTTTTAATATGTTTGATGGCCTATTACTGTTAAGCTACGCAGTAGTGTTTTTCGTAGTTGCTTACTATATGTTATGCAGGTGATAGATACGTGGGGGCTCCTTATTACGCAGATTGTAGCAGCGGAAAGGAAGAGAAAAGTGCCAAGGACATTGTTGTGTAGACGAACTTATATTTTCCGAAGTTTCCTGTGGGTATGTTGTTTGTTAACATTTAATGAAGTTGATTTGTATTATTAATTTGCGTTGCATCACCAATTAACTTTTGGCTTCACAATTACAGTATAACCTGGCATGTTCGGAGATGGGGTCTGGTTACCGTGATTTGGTGGTAGATTGTCTTGACAAGAAGATCGAGGAGGCACTAACTTATGATCGTTGGCTGTTTCCGATCAATACCACTGGAGCTGCTGATCACAGGCACAACAAACCAAACCATTGGACTTTACTTTCTTTCTCTCTAATAGAATGTTCTTGGTTGTTCTACAATTCCTTATCGTTAGCCGTTGCTGAGGAGGATGAACATTTCCATGCTGCTAGACTACTGGTAAGAGAGCTTATCTTGGATTAATTATCATATGGGTATCAGATTACAGTGTTTGGTCTACAATGTTGGCTCTATCATTGAATATTTATTTGTTTCCATGTGCACCAAAGATTGACCACGTAGAGCGAAGGATAAGGTTTTCTGGCACGACGAAGAAGCTTAAAATGTTCCAGAAGAACTGGGTGACCAAAGTTGTTAAATGGTCAAAGTCCCCCCAGCAGGCTTGTGGTACTCTGGACTGTGGTGTAGTTGTTTGTTCGTTGCTTGAGACACTTATTAGAGGCGACCTACCACCAACGAAGTCGTGGACAGTTGAGGACGGTGGGATTGAGAGAGCACGAATGATTGGGATTTTCATTGAAACCATCCGGAACAACGAACTTGGGATCGGTCTTCCGCTGGATATTAGGCGCTAGAACTCTCACTTTGTTGTTATGTTTCCATGGAATCTGTTGTTTCTGTTTTGTCTAACTGATTTCAGTCATGCTTTTTGCAAGAGGGTGATCGTTAGCAGATCATCTGTTTTTTAGGCTCCGGGTTGATGAATCTAAGCCTTATTATCAGGCATTGTAGAAACTATTATTCTGTGGACTTATTTTGTTCTGTTGTTTTTTAATCTATTCTGGTTTGTCCTGTTCGGAATTGAATTAAACGTGCCTTGTTCTTCTACCTAGCTTATATAAAACCATCAACATTTCTTAAGGTCGTTGTTTAGTGTTTCTTGGACTTAGCCATTTCATAAACCCGGGTGGCTTCTTGCACCTATGTTTAATTGCCACTAAATAATTTTAGAAATCTGTTCAATAACTCCACCAGAATATCTGAAGTATGACCGCCATTCAGCGACATTTTATTTCATGTACCCGATACATGCACCCGGCTCTATGGAATAGAAACTTTTTTTTTTCTGATTTCATAAATCCGTCAAACTTGTAAAAGGGCGGTCAAATGGCTGTTTACATTCCTTTGACCGGAAAAATTGGTCCGGACTATAGTGTCGCACCGGGTGCATGGACCAGGCGTTGAACCTTAGTTGCACTGTCACGCTTGGAAGATGTTTAGTTTTCAAAATATTTTTCGTCTACCATACTTAATTGCTAGCAACCAATCTTTGTTAAAATATTGGTTGAAGTTACTGCATGGTAGAACAATAGCCCTTGTTAAGGTTATAGTGATGAAATCGTGGTTATTGGCTAATGCCCTATAGCTCCTCCTTCCCCTTTTTTTCTTATTTCTCATAGTATAATAATTCCCTTTTCGTGTGAATTCCCCCCCCCCCC
>JAYMSL010001904.1:0-15610 GCA_036897195.1 Plantago coronopus
CACCTTAAAACGTCTATTTATTGCTTGGAAATCACTCAGACACTAAATCACCTGCGAAAACACATAGCGCGTAAAACCGAACAATATGGTGTAACAAAATACTAAAAACGAGGATAAAGAGCTATAAAAGCAAGGCAAAGAGACCCAAATAACATGTCGTAAACTCGTGTCATCAGTATGATTAGAGTATCTGGACCAAGCTCACAATGTGAGAGAACACAGCCGCCGAAGAAGGGGAAGAGCTCTCACGGAAGACAGAGAGAAAAAAAAATGCTATGTTGAGTTCATAGACTATGTTTTGGTTTTACTTTTTCATGTTTTTTCTTTTCGTGCAATAGAAGTTTTAAGAGAGCGCTATGTACTACATATTAAAAATATTAGCATATGACAAGGAAGCACTATTAGCACGTGACAACGAAGCACGATTGAATTGATAAATACGTTTTACCTTCAACTTAACCAATAAATTGGATTCAACCCGAATTCTCAGCCTTCGGCCATGGTTACGTGATCTGCCCGTCGAGTGAAGTTGTCCTCGGCAGCGTCTTGCTGCCCTAGCTTGTATTTCCGTTTTTTTTTGTCTATCTGTGTGACATTACTATGTCTCTTTTGGATCTTCCAGTAATTGCATCAGATGCAAGTCTTCTACCCAGGACCAACCCTAATGGTGGCACAAATTCAAGGAATGACTTGACCCAGAGGGGTGAATCATCGCAGATGGCGGCGAATAGGGCTTTAACTGAAAATCGGATGGTGAACTATCAATCTGGAGGCTCCTATGTTAACATTGTGCAGCGTGAGCCTGCTGTGTCTCCGGCAATTTCTGGTTCTGCGGCTCCAACATCTTTTCTGGATGCCCTAAATACCACCCCCAAAATTGTAGCTCCGAAACACAGGTACTCTGTAAATGGTATTCCAGCTATTCGGTTTTCTGCTTCTGAAATTGCCCAACTATCTTCTCCTTTTACTTTGTCTCTAGTTGGGAAATTTACTGTTAAAGAGCCTCCTGCTATAGGTTTGGTGATGGAAGATTTCAAAAAAATGAACTTAAAGAAAGGTTTCAATATCAGTTTTCTTGATAAAAGGCACTTGCTAATAAGACTAAATCTGGAAGAGGATTACACCAAACTTTGGCTTAAAAGCTCGTTATTCATTGCTGGTAGTGCTTTAAGACTTGCTAAATGGTCCCCTGAATATACTCCAGAAGTTGATTCTCCACTTGTGCCATGTTGGATAACCCTTAAAAACTTCCTATCATGCTATTTCACAGTGAAGCATTGTTTGAGATTGCTAAACTTGTTGGTACTCCACTTAGGATGAATCAATCCACTGCTCAAAGAACAGTTTTCAACAAAGCTAAAATGTGTGTAGAAGTTGATGCTTCTATCCCCCCCCCTACTTCTATATGGATTGATCTTGATGGCAAAGGTCATGAAATAGTTGTAGAATATGATGAATTTCCTAATTATTGCCTTCACTGTCATAAGTTAGGACATGCTGATGAATTTTGTTATGTGAAAAACCCTGGGTTGAAACAAAAGGAAGGTGCAGGAAATAACATCTCCAATGTCACTGATTCTAACAATGTGAATGAACAAAGTGAACCAGAATTTGTACAGGGTAACAGGCAAAGAAGGAGGAGAGCCACCCAAGATGTTTTTGGCAGGCCTCTGCAGAATAGGAGGAGGCATTGGGCAAGGAGGGAAGATGAAAATCAGAATCAACATGAGCCTGTTGAGGATATCAACAAGGAGGTCCAAAACACTGAATGTGCACAAAAGGATGGACAGGAAGGTGAATCTGATACAGAAGTGGTATACACTGAACCAATCTTGCAAAATAACAGTTTTGCTGCTCTTGTGGAGGAGCCCTATGTTCCTGATCCTTCAGCTGATCCTCTGGGTTATAGTGGGGATCTTCCCTTATCTGGTGTCCCTGCTTTCAGCCCCCCATCTGCATTTACTCCTCATAGGCCAGATGAGGGAGATTTCCAAGATGAGCAAGGTGGGGATGATGGTACAGATATGGAAGAAGGACAATTCAATCCTGAACATGGCAGGGAAGTATTTGATACAAATAATATTTCTTTTGAAATTAACAGAAATGTTTTGGAAACTATGCCTGAGCCAAATGTTTTGCATGTTAACAGGAGGAGATCTAGTGGAGGTACAAATGGGAATTATGCAAGGGGTCTTGTGATGGCACTTAGGGGGAGAGGGAGGTCTTCCTCTGCTTTTAGAGGAAGTGGATTCCTTGATGGCTCTACCTCTCAGCCAGCTCCCTTAAGTTCTGGTAATATCACTTTCAGGTCTAACAGATACAATGATAGTATTCCTAGGAGACATGTTAATGGAAGTTCTCAATCTCAAAATCATCAATGATATGCAAAATCTGGAATGTTAGAGGAATAGGTAATGCTGAGACTCAAAACATGTTATGTCATGTGAAAAAAACTGAAAAATTTGATATGCTAGTAGTATTAGAACCTTTTGTAGATTTAGACTCTGTTTATTTTTGTAAAAAGTTAGGCTTTGATTGTGTAGTTAGTAATTGTTCTAATAAGATCTGGATATTTTGGAATGTTGGCTTCTCTGTTCACATTGTTCAGGACCATGAACAAAATCTCACTTATGAGATTTCCTCTGCTCAATTGCCTAGTAGGATTATGTGCACTTTTGTTTATGCTAAATGCACCAGAACTGAAAGAGAATCTCTCTGGCAGGATTTAGTGCTTCTTGCCTCCTCCCCTTACCCTTGGATGGTTGGGGGGGATTTCAACACCATCACCAATTCCGCTGAGAGGACTGGTGGTGCTCCACCTCATCTTCCGAGCATGTCTGATTTTGCTGAATGCATTGTGGACACAGGTCTTTTGGATATAGGCTTCTCTGGCCCACTTAACACATGGGAAAGACCTGATAAATCCATAATGCAAAGATTAGATAGGATTCTTCTTAATCATCAGTGGCTGGCCACTTTTAATCATAATCTTATACAGCATGGACTTTTTACTATTTCGGATCACAGGCCTCTGCTCATCACTTCCTCTGCAGGTTGCATCAGGAATGTTAGATCTTTTAGATTCCTTAATTGTTGGTCTCATCACAAAGAGTTTTTAAAAGATGTTGAGCATAATTGGAAAATACCTGCTAGGAACACAGGCCTAAAGAAAATTGCTGAAAAATTGTTTAGGCTCAAACAATACTTAAAGTGGTGGAACAAGAACAAATTTGGTAATGTGTTTCAGAACTTAAAAAAGATTGAATCTCAAATTGCTATTGCTGAAACCACATGTCTTGCAGATTTTAATACTCAAAATCAAGATAACTTGCAGAAGCTGAAAAAAGAGTTAAATGAAGCTTTAAAAATTGAAGAAGAATTTTGGAAACAAAAAGCTACTCTGAACTGGAGATCTGAAGGAGAGAGGAATACTAGGTTGTTTCATTCTGCAGTTAATAGGAAAAAGGCTAAGCTATCCATTGTGTCTATTGCTCATAATAACAACACTCACACTGCCCCTCAAGCTATAAAAGACTCTGCTGTAGAGTACTTCTCTGAGATTTTCACCAAGAGTCACTCTTTGGACACATCCATACCCTTATCTCACATCCCCATGCTGGTTTCTGAAGATCAGAACAACTTCCTCTGTGCCCCTCCAACGCTGGAGGAAATTCAAAAGGTAGTGTTCTCTCTTAAGGCAGATTCTGCAGCTGGCCCTGATGGGTTCTCAGGGCATTTCTTCCAGGTGTGTTGGCCCTTCATTCATGCTGACATTGTTGAGGCTGTACTTGACTTTTTCAATGGTGCTCAAATTCCCAAGAATTTTGCACATACCCTTCTGGCCCTCATTCCTAAGAAAGATACCCCTGTCTTGTGGTCTGATTATAGACCAATAAGTCTGTGCAGTAACATGCAAAAGATCATCTCCAAGTTGTTAAATGACAGGTTGGCTACTTTCTTGCCAACTTTGATCTCTGAAAATCAATCTGGTTTTCTGAAAACTAGAGCCATCTCAGAGAACATTCTCCTCACCCAAGAGCTTGCTCTTTTCATAGATCATCAAGTCAGAGGTTCCAATCTAATCTTAAAGCTTGATCTCATGAAAGCTTATGATAGAGTAGATTGGGATTTTCTTTTCTCAGTTTTGGAGGCTTTTGGTTTTTCACCTCTCTGGATTTCTTGTATCAAGAGGATTGTGTCATCTAGCTTTTTTAGTGTGCTTGTCAATGGAGAATCATGTGGTTTTATTACTGCAACTCAGGGCCTGAGGCAAGGGGATCCTTTATCCCCTGCCTTGTTCATATTGATGAATGAATATTTGACTAGAGGCCTGAATTTTTTGTTTGCCAGCAATCCCTCCATGTATTATCATGTCCCCAAGGGTCTGAAAATCTCTCATCTTGCTTATGCTGATGATTGCATTATATTTTGCAATGGTAAGGTTGAATTCCTAAGAAAGCTGATTGATTTCCTCCATTCCTATGAGCTTGCCACTAATCAGAAAGTGAACTT
Organism: Plantago coronopus; assembly: GCA_036897195.1. Lineage (NCBI taxonomy): Eukaryota > Viridiplantae > Streptophyta > Magnoliopsida > Lamiales > Plantaginaceae > Plantago > Plantago coronopus. Next base: position 4,513 of record JAYMSL010001904.1, read on the forward strand.
GAATAAGAGTGGCTTCATTGTGGGGAGGAGAGCTGATTTGCTTGCTGTCTCCTCATCTCTCAACATTCAGCCTATGTCCTTCCCCTTCACATATTTGGGAGCTCCTATTTCCAAAGGTAGGAACAAGAAAATGATATTTGAACCTCTTCTGCACAAAATCAGGTTGAAACTGTCTGGTTGGAACATTTCCTTCCTCTCTCAAGGCAGTAGAGCAGCTCTCATAAAGAGTGTGTTACTTGCCATGCCCATGTATATCATTCAGGTCTTGTCCCCTCCTAAATCTGTGTTGCAGGACATTGATAGGATCTGTGCTAAATTTTTGTGGGGAGCTTCTGATTCTGTTCATAAAACACATTGGACTAAGTGGGCTAAAACTTGTTTTCCCACTTCTGAAGGTGGTCTGGGTTTTCTGAATCTTTCAGATATGTGCAAAGCTTTCAACTTCAAGCTCTGGTTCAAATTTAGAGAGCAAGCTTCCCTTTGGTCCAAATTTATGTATTTCAAATACATGAAAAATTCTCAATGCTCTTCTTTGAGTGCCAAACCTTCAGCCTCTTTCATCTGGAAGAAAATTTGTGCTGTTCACAAGGAAGCACAGGAACATATGGTGTGGAAGATTGGTACTGGAACTCTCTTCTTTTGGTGGGATGCCTGGTTGTTACCTGCAGGTACCCCACTTATCTCTCTTGCCACCTCTGAGATTGATCCCAATTCCATAGTTTCTGATTGGTGGCTTGATGATGGAACTTGGGATTGGAACAAATTGAGCTCTGTTTTGCCCCTTCATATTGCTAACTTGGTGTACCTTACACCTGTTTGCAATACTTCTCAAGCATCTCCCATGTGGAAGCTCTCCTTGACAGGTCATTTTTCTACCTCCTCCACTCGAGAGCTCATTAGGAAGAAAAATCCTGTGAATCAAGTATATCAATACATTTGGCACCATCATTTATCTCCAACCATCTCCATTTTTTGCTGGAAAGCTTTGCTGAAATGCATCCCTGTGGATAGTGTGATGCAACACAGGGGCATGATTCTTGTTTCTAAGTGCCAATGTTGTGCTGCCCCTGAAACAGTAGAACATGTTCTTCTGGAGAACAATGAGGCACAAAAAGTTTGGACCTGGTTCTCTAACCTGTTCAGCATTCCAGTGGTCTCTGGGAGTAATGTGCTCTACACACTTCTGTCATGGTTTAATTCCATTGATCACATATCATCAGGTCACATAAGAGTTTTACTCCCCATCACCATCATGTGGTGGATCTGGAAAGCCAGAAATGCAGCCAAATTTGAAAATGTCAAAATCTCAGCTAGTAGGATTATTGTTCAAGTGCTTGACTATATCAGGCTTGGTCATGCGGCTAGAGCTATGACCCTCGAGCAGTGGAAAGGAGATTTGTGCACTGCTGAACTTTGGTACTTCACCATACCCAAGCCCTTGTTGAAACCCCTCATCCTTGTATACTGGAACAAGCCCCTTGTAGGTTTTGTAAAAATCAACTCTGATGCCTCATTCAACAAACACCTCTCTCTTGCTGGTGTAGCTAGCATCATCAGGGACTCAGATGGTAGATATGTAGGAGCTGTTAAGGAGAAAATTCAAGCTATCAGTGTATTCTATGCTGAGCTTTATGCTCTTGTAGAAGGCATCAAAATGTGTGTGGATAGTGGATACACTAACATTGTAGCTGAATCTGATAGTAAGGCTATCATCATCATGTTAAATTCTGATATAAGCAATGTTAATTGGAAATGGTGGCATCTAGTATATCAATTTGTCAAAATGAAGAGTTGCACTAACATTGTTTTGCAGCACATATACAGGGAAGGCAATGAGGTTGCCAACATTCTAGCAGCAGAGGCTAGTGAGCATACAGGTTGGTACAAGGTACACCCCACATTAGCTCAATGCTCAAGGAAGGTAAAAGATGCAATTTTCTCAGACAACACTGGATTTCCATACCTAAGAGTGCCCAAATGAATATATGTATGCACTATGTGTTCAAAACATCTCTTGAGCAGGTACAAAGCTTGTATCTGGAACTGGATTATCAATACACTTGGAGGATAAGGGTGGAAGCTGGAGTTGAAAAAAGTTTTAAAAAATCAGAAAAAAAAGAAAAAAGAAAAAGCCAAAATGGAAAACATAAAAAAAAAGGCATACATTATGTAATTAAGAAAAGAAAGAAGAAGAGTCATTGCAAAAAAGGAAAAGGGCAATGTGTATATTCAGGAAGTAGAATTGGAAAATCAGTACTTTTAGGCTCTGTTGAGAACCTTGATGGTGAGATTACTGGGTTCTCTTTCATTGAATTCAAGTATCTCTACTACAATTTTGCAGTTTGGAAATATGGCAGTGTTATAAACCAAATCCTGTGGTATTTTGGGAGTATATGGGAGGCTGAAGGAGTTGAAAAATGGAAGATAGGAGGTAATAAAAAAAAAACAAAAAGAAGCATAAAAACAGAACAAAATGCTCAAACTCCTAAAACAATTGTAGAAAAAGGAGTATGTCTTGTAAAAAAGGAAGAAGACAAGAATGAATATTATGTTTTGATGCATCTATGGTTAATCTTGAATTTTGCCCTTGCCAGGGGATGTAAGCATAAGATGAGAGAGCAACCTGATAAAGGTAAGAGGCTCAGTGTTGAAATTCAGAACTACATGAACATGTCTGTTTGCTGTTATTGGAGGATAAGGCAGGAGGTTGGAGTAGAAAAATGGAAGAAAAGAAAGAAAAACGGATGTATATGCACTAAAACAGAACAATGTGCAAAAGCTCTCAGATATGTGTGGAAAAAAAAAGAAAAATCTGGAAAAATAAGAGTTAGACTTGTAAAAAAGGAAGAAGACAAGTGGAATGAGAAAAGAGTTTGTGCTGTAAGTGGCAATCTGGCAATCTATGCAGTTTGTATTCATGTTGGTAAGATAATGTTCATAACTTTGTTTCAGGGGTTGGGATTGGCATTTCTGAGTCAGCTAGGGTATCAAGTGTTGGAGGCCTCTTGTGCCCTAGTCCCCCATTTCATTTGCATACATATTCTAACATTGACAGGGGGGTGGTTACTGAATATTTTTGGTTTTAGGAGAAGATGCCTCCTCTTCTACCGTTTGTGCACTGTACAAATTGATATCACACACTTGCACCAGAATATGAGTCTGCATGATCTTTATTGTGAACACACTCAGTTTGACAGAGTGTTTATGGTGAGCACTCTTAATGAGGCTGCTTTTGTCTTTTGTAAGAAGCTCTATGAATCTGTATAGGATTAGAGTAGGTTACAAGCTCTGTCAATTATCTCTTTCTTAGGTGAATTTGGTGCCTGTTCTGACTAGTATTTGTATAGCTAGCATCAGGTGTACCTTCATGGCAGAGAACAGGTACAAATTGGAGGAACATTGGGTTAAGATTGCTTCAAGGTGGAATGTGAGGAAGGCAGAGGATCTTTGGTTATATAGACTACAACAACTTGAGGTGAAGGACAAGAAGAAAGAAGACTCCTGTAGGTGGCCTAATTATGTAGATTGGAAACATGATTTTGACACTGCTCACTTGGAGATCACAACAAAGGAACTGGAAGGTAGCAAAGGAATCAAAAGGTTACAAAATCAGAATACTGTCAGCTCGACTAGGAAGCTCTCTTATCCTATATGTTATTTATCTGTTTTGGTCTACTATGTGCATTTTGAGCCCATGAAGGCAACCTTGTACTGGGGGTCTCACAAACCTCCTTGAATACTTTTCGGATTAATATAATAACTGGGCTAGGCCCGTAATTTCCCAAAAAAAAAAAAAAAAAAAAAAAAAAAAAAAAATAAATATGGCAACATGCTGATATGGTACACTTTTAACAGTTTAACATATTTAAACAAACAGTGGCACAGGTTCTCTTTTCCATTGGTTTTTAATGATTTTTCTTTTTTTGAATAATGACTTCTAATATGTCAAAATTCACTTTTACGTATGTATTTAATTTGAATCTGGTGCGCTTTTTCTTACATGTTTCAAAAGAATTAACCATTTGTTCTATTAATTTTGCTATATTTTTATCTAACAAAAAAATACAAGAACTTAGGAAAGACCATTTATTTATAGACTTTTCAAAAAGACCACCTAATAGTATCATAATATGCGATGTTATCAATATAATGTCCAACGTACTAATATTACTAATATGATAACATATTAGTAATATTGAACATTGTATTGATAACATCGCACATTATGATGCCATTAGGTGTATTTTTGAAAAGTCCACAAATAAGATAACATATTAGTAACATCGGACATTCTATTCGTTTAAAAAAAAAACATTGGACATTATATTGATAACATCGCATATTATGATCCCAATAGGTGGTCTTTTTGAAAAGTCCACAAATAAGTGGTCTTTCCCAAGTTTTTCTCAAGAAAAAAAGGTCGGGGTTATTTGGTGATGCAACGTGTGTGGACAATTAAGGTAAAACATCAAATCAAGACTTCGTTGATTTCGACGAAGACCAAAGAATTGACATACTAAAGAGAAACTCTCGAATTTTATTTAATCGATCATAAAAAATGTATGAAATAAAAAATTTAATTGTTTTTAAATATAAAAAAAAATCTAAAGAAACTATAATTGGCTAACTAGCTAACAAATAAAACTCAAAAATTCTCTAAACCTAAAATACTAAAATTAGTTCATATTCGAATCATATTAGGACTCATATTGCATCATTTGGTTATATTTCTCGTGTCTATTTCTAAAACTAGGGATTTTAGAGTTTTATGTGATGGTAGGTTGATGAGCTAAGTTGCATTATTATGGATCATGCAGAGTTTTACTTCTTAAAGAAAAACATATTCTTGATATTTAAAAATGAAAATGATGCTGTAAGAACGTGTGACAAGTAAGAACACTCTATTATTTGAGCGGCGAGAATATATTAAAGACTTAAAGTAATGTATGAAAGTGAAGTTTTAAAAGTTTAATTGATGAATATAAAAAATGGATGTTGACCTTCTTGTTGTTTGCTGGTGTCATGTTTGGTCCAAATGTATGTAGATTTCCGTAAATTTCAACAAAAGGTAGCGACAAACGACGACTTTGACCTTAAACACGATTCGTTAGTATTATTTACACATTATTTTTTTGTAATACTATTATGTAAATTGCCCGTGTTCCCATGTATACAGCAAAAATTCGTAACGTCTCTTATCCGATCCTTAGTTTTGGCGTTTAAGAAATCTGTTAGCTAGCTAATGGAATATTATTTAGGCAGAAGATACACATAAATACATAATACATCACTGCTAGTTTGGACACATGTTTAACAGAGCATCTACAATCTTAAATACTTCTAACTTCTAAGTCACCCCTACCACAATGCACCATGTATTAACCTTGTTCGAAATTTGTTATGGAATGTTTGTCAACATATGTTTTCTTTTTTTTGGGCGAATCTTCCCACCGAACAAGAAATAGTCAGTTAGGGTAACCCTAAAAGCGGCACGAAGCTTCAATTCTGTCAATTAAACTGAGCCATGTTATTTATGAACGTGCTATATTTGAGATTCTCTCTCACTTGGGAGTTTGGGATGTGAAGGATGGAGATCTTGTGCTTTTTACATTGATTTCTCTAATACTATAAGTTGCAAAAGTGTAGCAGCTAGCTAGTGTGAAACAAATCCGTAGCGACTGAAATTTGAGTTCATAATTGAGATATATATCCTTTTTTTTCTTAATAAATTGCAAGAGTTGACAATACACCACTTATATTGTTCATGTCACTATACGAAACTGAAATTCAGGAACAACACAAAGGGAGTCAAATTAAGAGGCGGAATATGTTGGAAGTTGACGATACATAAAACGCCTTAACTTGTACAACTAGAATTTGGTTAGAGGATATATAGCCCATGTTATACTCCCTCCTGTCCAGTCAAATGTTTCCCGTTTAGTTTTGTTGACTTTTTTTGGGTCGTAAATTACTCCTAAATTATGTTGGTTAAAAATATTGAAAAATTACATTTAAAATGTATAGTTATGGTAATATTTTAATATAATTTAAAAAAAAAATTGTTCAATAAGAGTTTGGAGTAATTTGCGACCGAAAAGCGGGTATCAAAACAAAATGGGAAGCTTATTCGTGGACGGAGGGAGTATAATATTTGTTATGAGTGAATAAGTCCAACCCTAATTAGTGACCTAAAATACATTGTCTAAATTTGTGTAAGTTACGAGACAGAATCCGACCCTCGGCAAGATATCTCATTTCCGAACCTAAAAAGTCCAAGCGCTAGCTGACGTTTAAACACTTAGCCTAATTGGTATGAAAAACCTTAAGGCTCCGGATCTTGACCCTGTGACCGATCGAAAGGTCCGTTACCGAGCTTGGCTTTGCCCAAGACTCAAAGAATACTGAGAGAAAGGGAAAATCACACTCGCGACAGGAACATCCGACCTTGCAAAGAATGTGACCGAGCGTTTCATCTACACGCGATGCGGGACACATGTCAGATTGGCAGATAGTCCCTGGAATTAGGTTGTCCTTCCCTGATTTTCAAGAACTACCTTCCGGAAATCCAAGGTCTGGACCCCATTTCCATCACTATAAATACCCCTCAACTACCATCATAAATGTAAGTTCAAACAAATTCCCTATTCCATAACAGTTATCTAGGTCTCTGAGGGAACAAGTATATATAACTTGGTCGACCGCTCGGAGCATTCAGTCAACTCCGGTCCCGGTTAAACGACTAAACAACCCCCCGCCCCCTCCCTTCTATTTTCAGGAACCAAGATCTTCACGTTCGGACACAGATTGGAGCACCAAGACGCTCGGAAACTGCAAGTATAGGAATTTAGTGTTAGAAATTGTGATTATGTTACGATCAAGTGTTAATATACTATTAGTCTGATTTTACCCACCAATATCATAAATTAAAAGAGATATATTCAATTTTGATTAAATAAGAATAAGAAGAAGACGAAAAAGAAACCGCTTTTAAAACCAAATACAACAAATCTAGTTTATTGAATTAACTGCTTTGATAGAGGAAATGCATGGAAGAAAGAACCGGCAACATGAAGACAAAATCAGAAATACAATTTGGTTGTAGCCTTACAATTGCAACCAAGAAAGATGAGCTGATTCAAGTCTTGAATTTATAGTACCAGGTTAGTTTACCATAATTCTATTTCTAGAACAGTAGAAATTGATCATAGAGGTCGGTCTCTAAGGATTCAATTAAGTTAAGAATCAATAAGTGTGTAAACTAGTAAACTAGCAGAGTGAACACAAATTGCTTGTTTTGGTTGTTTTATAATTAACAGAATAAGTAAACTAAATAACTAGGGAGAACAAGAACTATGAGCTTGATAGAGTTGGCGACTACTTATGATAAAAGACAGGTACGATGTATTCCGGTACTTTATAACTAGGCAGATTCTAGAATGCGAATGGATGCAATCTTAGATATTTGGGTTAGCACAACATATGATATTGATTAGCAAGGTTGATAAATATATTAGCATGTCACCTACTTATAAAATCAACATGAATATAGCAGATTTGTCAGTTCTGCCAATTAAACAATGATAAGGAAAATAACAACCATGAAATCATTAATCAAACGAAATAACGTTTTCGAAGATATATAATATGCGCAAAATATGCAATTAATTGAAGCAATTCAAAATCATAAACCCTAGTCATTCATATACGAATCTGCCCTAACATAAACATACCTTCCCACATCGCACATATACTTGCTTAGCTACTCATGCAAATAGACATTCTCACAATGTATTGATATAAATAGACATAAGCAATATAGAGAATAAACAACGCAATATGTAAGAGAAAACCCGAGCTAGGGTTTGAAATCTGAACCAAACTATATATATTGAGTTTCTCCGTCGATCCGTGCTAAGAGTCGATGCTGAATTCACAAACCGAATTCTCGCACAATGAACCAAGCTCTAATTTAAGAATTGAGTATTTGAATCTACCCTAGCTAGGAGTCTCTCTACTGAATAATATTATGAAACTGTAGAGAAAATAATGAAAAAAAGGTCTTTATATACTAAATAGAAAGCAGAATCCTCGCGGCACTGGGCTCCGGGCAGATCCGCGTGGATTGCACGACGCGCTCTGTTCATCGCGCGATGCGATGCTTCTCTGGCGCATGGTCAATGCGCGGCGCGGCCAACTTTGCGCGCGGTGCGGTCTTCCAGCTAGAGCGGATGGTTTAACAACCATTCGTTTTTGTATGCTCTAGATCATTTGGGATCTTATAATATATGCTAATCTGTGTGTTTAAGCTTCTATCTCAGGTGATATAAATGTCTTTCAGTATCTGAACCAACTCAAAGATTTCAGATCTCAAGCTGAGCGAGTATGACCACTGAGTTTCATGATGAAGGCCTATATTAAAGCTCAGTGTGGAACTGATCGATGCTAATGAATTTCTGGAAAAGGGTCCCATCATTCCTGTGACTCTTAGTACAACCCCGTACGTTGATGAGCCAGCTAAGGAAGGTCAAACTGAACTGCAAAAGTCCGCTCATGAGCTGAGAAATACTGAGTATCAAAAACTGGTCACTGGAGAAACTTTTGGGAGAGTCCACCAAAAGTGGTTTTTTTTCGGAAAAAATTCACCTAAAAGCATTATATATTTACAATAAAACATCAACTGTTTTAACATAAATATCAATTATTACAACAAACATCAACTATTTTTCAATAAACATTAAGTATTTGCAATACATGAATGGTTTAAAGTGAAAAATCGACTATTTACATTACAAATCAATCATTTTATCATAAATAATATACTATTTAAATTACACATCAACTATTTTACTATTAACATCAACTATTATCTTATAAACATCAACTGTTTTATAATATATATCACATATTTTACCATCAACACTATTAATATTGAGTGGACTTTTCTAAAAATACACTTACAAGTTACAAGTGATCTCTCCTAACAAATAGTATTCTAATTCTGCGGACTACCCTTATAACTCCAATCTTAATACATTTGAACCGATTAAAAAAATGAATACTTGCTGAACCGCGCCTTATTCCAGGTTTCCAATAATGATCAGCATCTCAAAGGGATCTATTCTCATATTCCTTGTATTCTTGTGATCAATGTACGGCCTAAACGGTTCTAAATGTTAAAGCATAACTTTCCAATTAATTAATTAATTAATTAATCTCCCCAAAAGTCACCCATAATTATTGAAATTTGAAAGTTAGATGGTCTAATTTAGTTTAGACCCAACAGATGGTTTGTGCCAGTGCCTGTGTGGTGGAGTGGTAGGGTAGAAGAAATTTAAGTTTAAGAAGTTATAATGATGGTTGGGACTTGGGAGTAACTTTTAGAAAAAAATCACCGCAGTCCCACTATGTATGTTGGTTGCAGGTTCAAAAGAATATATGGAACAAGGCAAGAATCACACCTGCAATTTTTAATGCATGAACCACCCAATCTCAAGGGTCCAAATTTAAAGTAGAAGCCATTATAAGGTTTCCTAGATGCTTCTTTACAACTTCTAATGATTGCCTTTCACCTTAACCGTGGAAAATCGGTAAAGTTGGGTGATTTCTCGTCAATTTTGTTGCAAAGGCATTGGGGCCTTACTTAGTTGAGATCATGAATGAGATGAAATGGGAAGGTAAAAAGAAAGATCGCCGCAACAAGAACATGATGGTGATGGCATTATGTTCCCTTTTGTACGTTTTATCAAGGTAGGCATTATGCAAATTTAATGGTGGTGGAACTTGGAAGGAGACTAGGACATTAGATCTATCCTATCCTCACATATTCACCACAATCACTCGCATATATACGAGTTACGGTCTAACCATATAGGTTGCATTGCCGGGAAGAACCATCACTTAACGTAGCGGTTCATTGGAATCATAACTAATAAGGTGGTCTAGTGGTTGATGTTCGAGCCGATTCGAACACAATTTAAGTAAGTGTTTTTTAATTTACTTAATGGTTTTTCAAGAGGCAGAATATCTCGGCCTGACGAGATGCATTTGCCAGTTGGGGGGTGGTTGAGAATTGTTACTGATGTTCTTTCAAGAGCTTTTTTTATAAAAAAAAACTGTGGAGTCTAGCTCCTTATATTAATATAAAATGCATGCTTACATCCAAACTGGTCTTGACTGACCATAGTTCTCCTAACCGAAATTGCCATAATAATATTGTTCTTTCAAGAGCTTGACATACTAGACATGCAATCGAGCGTTGTGTTTCATTTCACTTTTCAACAGTTGTGTCCGGGGCAAATTTTAGAGGAGCAGTGAACTTCCTGTTTGAACGTCCAAGCTCGCCTTTGATACTCCAACACCCTTATCTCTTAAACATCGTATAATTCAAAGACCAATGTAAAATCACAATTTTTCAAGTAAAACTTTAATATTTTTAATTAAGTGCATTTATCCTCCTATGATATATACATAATATATACTGATATTTATAATTAAACCGTCAATGTTTCAACTACAAATTATATCCCAAACCTAGCAATGCAGAAGGGAGAGATTTTTCACCAGCACACAATCATCACAAAAAATTGCTATTAGTACATGAATTTTCAAATCATTGTTTTTAGCTCACTTTCATGTCAATGGGCCATACTTGATACGAAATGGTTGTTTCGATTTGGCCCACTGGACAAAATCAAACACAATGTGTGCCTATTTATGGAGTTTTGACACCTCTTAACTGCAGAAGTTTTATGCAAGGAGGGAGATATGAAGATAAGATGAACACAAAAGATCTTGTTGTTAAGAAGCTAGAAATTAGTGTAGGTTTAGCAGAGTTGCCACAACCCAGTTTGGGGTTCCTGCAACCTCAGAAGTCTGCTACACTATTTCCTACTTTATAGGATTTTTCCAGGTTTTAACAAAAAGAGTTTCTTACAAGGAAGGAATCAAAGAACGAGATACGCATGAAATCTTTTATATATTATCAAGAAGGAAAAGAGTTCTAAGGCTCTGTTCTTTTCAACTTAAGTTTAGATCCATTCAGTTCAGTTCAGATCCATTCAGATTTGGTTAGTTCAAATTTGTACTTCACTTCAGATCC
>JAYMSL010001905.1:0-15608 GCA_036897195.1 Plantago coronopus
CGGGTTCGATTCCCGGAGGTGGAGGTTTATTTGGTGATATAAGGTTGGTATTGGTGTGGGTATAAGGTTGGTATTGGTGTTAGTGTAGGAGTAGGAGTATGATTAGAATAGATTTGCCTCTTCAAAAAAAAAATAATATTAGAAGTTTAGAACAGAGGGGTAAGTTTAAGAGGGAAGAGGCAAAATATAGTATCTGTTTAATTCATCCTAATTTCAATTACGTCCAGTTTAGATTCATTCTATTCGATTAAATCTATATAATTAACATTTATATTTGATATAAGTTTAATTCAGAGTAAGCTAGGTTCATTCAGTTCAGCTTAGTAATTTTCGGGTGAAATGAAATAGGGGTTAATGTGATGTGTATGTTTAGAAAGTGATATGATATGAGTTGAGTATATAATATAATTGTGATAGAAAGGGTGACGTGAAGAACTCCAACATCACAGTGAACCACTCTCACAAGGAACTTTGGTCGGCTATTTTATATTTCCTCTCTTCTTCCTACATGTTTTTTTTTAGTTTAAAAAAACGTATGTATGTTTCTTTGTTTCACTTTGGCATGTCGGATACGTTACTCTTTATTTATACCTTATTATCGTACTAATACCATATATAGTGCGGATAATGGATATTTAAGTGGAGTAGGTGTGGGTCGGAGTATTGCTACCTTTGCAACTCAACATTGTCATTTTGAACGTTCCGTTACAAAAGTATATACATTTGGTTAGTTCATGTCGGATAACTAACAAATATTTCAGTTACGAAATTCTATCGCACTTTGTTTATGTACTTGTATAAACACTTTGTTAGTTGATAATAAAATTTTGCCGTTTGTGACACGAACACATGTATATTTACTTGTAGAATGTTTTATGGATAATCACACGTAATTGTAATTAAATTTCAGGATACCTGCACTTGTAGCGGAACTACGTAAGTTTTTTTTTCCTGTTGAATCTTTTGCAACTATTTAATGCCGCCATTAATCATACTAGCTTCCACTTGGCAAAAAGTTTGAGTCCCGACTTTAACTTTTCTAATAAATTTACTTTGCCATGATATCATCAATCATTAATAGTTTTAGAAGTCATGATACCATAAAAATAACCTGCGAATTTGAAAACTTTGGACGATTTTGTAGAAGTCATGACTATGATTTTATACAAGTTTAATAATAATAATAGTATTATAATGGTAATTCTTTTATTAAAAAAATAATAATCTGACATTAGAGATTGGAGCGTGCGAAGGGGTGAGTCAACTACTGTTTATGTTTAAACGACTTTTTGCATGGCGCATGCAAACTTAGATAGTTAAACGGATGTAATTAGTAATTAATTAAGGAAGGAAGATAATTAGAGTACTATTATTAGTGGAATTTATATTATTTCAAGTACGGTGCCGTGCCTAATTAGGTCAAGTATGTGTATTAAGAATAATTAATCAAGTCAAATCTTTATAAGTAGTTGGAAAGTAGTGGGAGAATCTTTCATGCTTGCTTGCTTAATTGGTGTTAATGTTTTTCAACGAATTCATTTTGCCGCAAGCCAACTAGATTATGGTTGATCACCCTAATTAATTCCTTTCTTAAATTTAATTTAATCCCCTTTTTCTTCCGTCTAATTCTATTGTTTTCAATTCCTCCTTTGCGAAACGAGCAATCAATACCGGTACATCTTATAAAATCAACTAACTTATCAGTTAATTTACTAAACAATATGTATAAAATCGTCTCCTACAAGCTCTTTTATCGCAAATGTATAATTAATTGGTTTTGATAATCAAGTTATGTAACACAACACAAAAGTTTCAAAGAGTTTAGATAGGTTGAAATCGTTACTCAAATCAGCAAATTGTACCTCTATTTTCGAAAGTTCATCTATAAGAACTTCAACATTAAACGTTCTTGATCTGTATCTTTTTTAGATGTGTGAGGGTGACCCGTCCAGAATTTCCTAATACGTGCTCGAGTGAAGATAAAGTGCGTTGATTAAGACATGTGTTGGTTTGTGGGGCCAACAACATGCCACCCGATGAACGGTTCAAGAGTAACGCATCGGTGCAAAAGGTCGAGATCTTGACAAAAACTCGGTCAGGTCATTCTACCTAAGATAAACAAGAATAACCTCGCTGGTCCAAAAGGTCGGGATCTCGGTCAAGTCGTTCTACTTAAGACAAATATGATATTCCTTGTAAATAAGTTTTAGCTTGATTTCGGGTCGACATCCGATGAGAAAGAAGAAGTAAATATGGTTGGAGTATTTATCACGTCATTACATCTGATTTACTTTACTTCCGAATAAGTATTTTGAGTATTTAGGAATTGGGTTTTTAATTAATTAATTAATTATAATTAGAGTTTAAAAACTTCACGTAAGGTGTTGAAAAGAGACCCGAAAGGAACAAGTAGTATAGGGGGAGGAGTATTAAAAATGTGTGTGTGTCTAATTTAAGGAATCTTTCACATGGAATTCTAACCATACATTACATAGGCCCCAGGAATTGAAATATTTTCCAAATTAACACAATCAATTACGGCTACCCATCAATTACTATCGAAATACGGTACATTTCCAACAATGATGTGATTTTTACAACCACGCCCGATCTATGTCTTTTACAACCACTACCTCATGCGTTATTTCAGTATTCTTACCGCTCGACTACTTTCTAGTTTACGAGAAGTGATCAATATTATGTTATTATACCTCGTCTAATTCAATTGTAAATCTCTGAACTAAACACAATCTAAATTAAAGTGAACAGAACCTTAATTCTAAAGCTAGTTCTTTAATGTAAATATTTATTAATTATAGCAACTCGTGTAATATTAATATGTTTTTCATAAATGTACCCTCTTATCGTTCAAGTACCTTATGGGTTAAAATCAATCCGAATGTATTTGGGTTGGCGTCGGGTTGGCCCCAGCCCACCATCTGAAAGAACTTTTCTTCGGCGGATGATTTGTTCCTTCTTGCAGTTTTGAGCAAAGCAAACACTTCGTACTTGTATCGTTGTGATTGAATTTCTAATACTGTAGTACATTTTTGTCGTTTAAAAAAAATGTTTTAATCAGAATAATGATAATCATGCACTGATGGTTGGCTGGGTGTCACGGGCAACCAGTGTTTCAACGAACTAGTCCTGTTATTCAAAACTTTAGTTAATTATGTTTCCCCAAGAAATGTTACCAACTTTTTTCTCCGATCCTAATTATTGGCAGAAAGACAAAACTTACATTTTCCACCAAAAATATCTAACTTCAACACTCAACGCATGTTTTGTTGGTAACTTGGTTTCAAATTTCAACTCTTAACTGTTTCTTGAGTATGAAATTTTCCTCTAGATCGAATTCTTAATCTAATACATTCTTCTACGTTATCTTTTATAACACATTCTTATATGAGATATATAACAATACAAGATTCATGAGTGTAAGTCGCAACACGCATATTGTACTCACTACGTAGAATAAAATGAATCATTCATATTTTCGATTATTTTTATTATGAAAAAAAGTTATAACACACGCAGTCTATGTGTCTGGTAAATGATAGTGTTAATAAAGACAAATTCATCATTTCTTGGTTAAGACATTATCTAAATTTTGGGGCCTACGGCAAGTTCTGCAAATGTCGTGGGGTAAGACCCAATATGTTCACCTACCTACAATAGAAGCATGAATTCTCAATATTTTCTGGAGAATAATAGATGCAATAATACAGCCTGTTGGTCTATATTCCCCCTCAATTGCTGGAGGAGTCAGGCTTCATAAACGGTAAATTGTAGTACTTCTTCCGTCCCTTAATAAGTTTGGCGGTTTGAGTTTTGAGACAAATTCGAAAAAAAGCAAGGAAAACAATTAAGAGAAATAACTACTAGTCGTTTTTCTAATAAAAATTGTATTTTGATTCTAAATAGCTGATTAAGATCCATTATTCATGTTTGAGAGGGAATAGTCAGTATCATAAATTCAGAATCAAAATACGTGATATTTTTACTAGTAGTGGTCCTTGTATTAATTTTAATACTCTACCTAACCTTTCTGCTAAATAAATAACCAGAATCTTGATAGCTTACAAGATCTGGACATCTAGTTGTAGACTATAGATATGAATATGATGCCCACCACCATACGCCATTGCAAATTTCTACTTATGCAAATGTGTGGAGGAATAGAATTTGAATTGGACATTTTTGTACGAAAAAAAAATAAAATAATAGGTAGATTTATAGAACTTGATTCCTGATAAATTGACCTCTATAGGTTCCAAAGATGAGCTAAAGAACCTCATGCTGATGTGATATTTTAAAGATTATGTTCTTATTCATGTTCGAACTTCGAACTCTATTCCATTTATTTTAAATTTAGTTCTGTTCAGATCATTACAATTTACAAATCTATTCAATTTCAGATTTGTGTAATTCATATTTATACTTTCACTCAGTTTAGTTTGGAGATTATCGGGATGAATTGGGCAAAAGTTTTCCTCTTTTAACTACTACAAGTTCAATGCGTGTGAAGCTTTCATATTGCACATGCTCCCTCTTTTAACAACTATTTTCTCTTTTCACACTAACTTTTTTCAACCTTTGTTACTTTACAGACTAATAAAGCCCTTTTGCACACAAGAAACAAATGCTTTTGCATGGTTATACAGTAGTAGAAGAAACTGCTAAACACCATTCATGTGCATTGATAAACATCATTTCATCTTGATCATTTTACTTCCATATGTTCACCCTAATCATTAACACTAAGGTACTAGAAACTTCAAAGAAAACCTTATTATTTTCATAAGAACCTTCCATGAGAGTAAATTGGAAAAGTACTCTAAAATCAAAGGCTCTTTCAACAACATTCTTTATCTAAAACTATTGCAGCTACTCTCTTCATGATCATCCGGTTCGTTCCTTTTCGAAATCTCTGTTATTCCGCTTGATCCTGATGACGAGTTAGCCGGGAGTTCATTCAAGTCCGCCCTTTCTTTAGCCATGAAGTCGTAGAAAACCGGAGCTGGGCTCGCTGGCCTCTCGTCGTTCACTAGCACAACCTCTCCCTCACTCTTGCTTCCCCTCTTTTTCAAGAATATCCTGCAAAGTACCCAGTTTTCCTGCAAAAACACCAACTCTCGTTAATTTATAATCGGTTCCTCCATTTTTGCTGGACATGTAGATTATAATCTAGAAGATCGTATACATAAGTGATTCTATCTGTGTTGCACACTAGAATCTGCATATGCATTTAATCGCAAAACAGTGTCATGAAAATCGGATTTTTCTTACACAGAAAAAGATGTTAGTTTTTACCTATTATAGGATAATACCATCTGTGTACACTATTGATTATTTTTTTAAGCGGCAAAGCGATGTATATACTATTGTTAGGGACATAATATTGCGCAACACGTATGCATATTATGTCACTTCACTACAATGACAATGGAGCCCAACTTCCGCACATAAGTTCTAACATCATTTTCAGAAAGTCTTTTCAACAAATAAGCCCATGTTTGTCACCAGCAGCACTTTGTAAGCATCTAATACAAACCAAAACCTTAAAAATTCTTACTAGGGGTGGAGAATCCGGAGTGGCAGCCGGCGTAATGAGGCGATACTCGTGCATAATCCAATCAGTTCTCGTTCCCTTCGGGGGCTTTCCTCGGTAGAACACCAGAGTTTTCTTCATCCCTACAACCTGGTTGAGCTTGAAGCTCACAATCTGCTTATCCAAACCAGTTGCCTTCCAATAACCCGAACCTGTCGCCCGGTTGGACCGGTTCCCGTTTGGGTACTTTACTTCTCTCGTGCTGAAAAAGTACCTTTCTTGCTCATGATCCCCTGTAACATGAATCAAAGAATCCCAATTATTACCCAAATAATTACAGGGAATTATTTTGCTATTTTGCTCCTCCAGGTCCAATTATTGAAACAGGGAATTAAGAGAGCTAAAATCCACTATCTGACTCAATTACACATGCTGAAAACAAAGGGAAAAGAAAAGAAAACTCAATTACACTAATAATTTCGCAGACTGGAAGCCGAATGTGTTCATATGGTCGTCGGAGTTATAACGTGGTCTAACGGTAACGGTAAAGTTATCTATGTAGGGTTTATGTGTAATTTTGACCAAATCCGGAACAAAACTCATCGAAAACGAGGCAGGAAAAAGGGTAATGGAATGGAGTGAACAAACCTGGCAAATCCCAGGGATCAGACTTGCAGACATCGGCTTCAGAAATGATTGAAGCCGGCAATGGATAAGACAGGACCTTGCGTTTCAAGTACTGTACAACGAGCTCTTCATCAGTGGGATGAAACCTGAACCCAGGAGGCAACCTCACCATACCATTCTTCACAACCCCAATCTTGTCCATAGTATCTCACAATTCCTCCACACTCAACAAACTAAAGCAAGAATTACAGTTGTTTAAGAACTCGAGAGTGAAAGAGGGAGAATTTAAGTCTTGTATGAGTTCTGGAACAGATTGAGAAGAACAGAAGCCATTAAATTGGGGAATATTCATACAAGGTAAAACAAGAGGAATCCATTATTAGTGTACAAGAACAAGAGAGTACAAGAAAACTGAGTAGGAGAGGATGAGAAATGTGAGAGGGAAGAAGTGGCTTCTTATAGTGATAGGAGGAGGAGAAGAGAAAGAATGGACTTTTGGGAAAAGGAAAATAATAATAAAGAAATTATGTGAAGGGAACCAGATTTTGCGTGAATCAGACTCAACCTTAGCTTGCTTTGACACATTTTTTTTGGGTTGAAGATGAACAAGGAAGAAGATGAGGAGGAGGAAGAAAGAAGAACATAATAACATGCTTTTCTCTTGTCCTTTTTGTATTAAGAAAAGGCTAATTTTTGCTCAACTTGTACAAAGAAGCTTTTCCTACTTTGTCCATGGGAAATTGGGAATATCTCAATAATTAATCTTTGATGTTTAAAAAATCATTTCTCAACGTTTTATTATTCCCATTCGCTCCTAGAAAATCAACAATCGCTGAATTGATTACATTAATTAAAATGAACTAAATTGAACTGAATTAAATTGAGATGAATTAAACTTAATTTAATATAACCTGTTTTAAAGTGTAATAAACATGTACTATCCTTTACTTTTTTTCACCCTCGTAAATTAAGTGTAATTTTGCAATATTTTATGTATCGGAAAATGTAAATTAGTAAATATTCGACCTTTTCTTAAAAGTATGGCTCTTTAACATTATATGATCTGCGTGGAGCTTCTCGAGTTGTGAAATCCGTGAAACATCTATAAAATAAAGAATTTAAACATGTTTAACACTTTTACGTCTACTACTATGCGACGAATCTACTTATGCGCTGGTTTGTGAATATTCTTCCTTTTGAACGAAATAGACGTACATGTAGAAAGTTTGTCAAAGTTCGTCAAGATAAAAAAAAAAGTATATAAAACCCTAGATAGCGTAGGTAGTCAACGTCGATTTCCATAACTTTTTGTTTTTACGTACTACTAGGTTAATTTTCGCATATCGTATTAATTATAAAGTTTCGGAAGCTTACGTATATATAGGAAGTTCGAAAAAGAAACATAGACGAGTTGTCATATGTAGTCAACAACGACTCTCATAACTTTGGCTTTTTCGTGTTGTCGGATAAAAGATCTGTTTGCTTATCCAATCGTGCAAACTAAGTTCCAGAAGTTTGGAACTTTCGTAGACGATAACTAACTCAAGTATTATGAAATCCAACGTAATGTATGTGTGAAAATACGTAAACACAAAAAGACTTTCAAACGTCACGAAGATTTGATATCTAGATTACGTCTATCCTTATTACGTGTAGTTAGCGAATTTGGATTAATTTTGTCTTTATTACGTGTATCTAGTGTCTCTATATAGTTCCATGTTGGTAACGGGCAACTTAAATGCCCACTTAGTGAATTTACGTACCACATATAGTTATCTTTTTGCTTAATGAAGCTATTGTTTCACATGCCAAAACACTACCAATTTAGGGAAAAAGGAAAACCATTTGCTAATTCAAACATGGAATTACAACTTAAAAGCAGTTTTTGAAGGGACTTTACAAGCTCATCAATAGAATGTCTGACAAGGAAGTTCCGATTCTTCTCCAACCAATAAGTCAAGAATTCGAGTCACTTCAGAGGTAAACGAAGAATCATTATAGTTTTTCGATTTTCCGTTTTAAAGAGAGCGTCTCGCGCCGGGTCAATTATGTCATTTGACTTCTGCAGAAGCAAAAAATTGGGACCATGGGCATTAGATGTCGATTCCAGATTAAACTGAAAACTACACCAACTACAAATCAGTTGCGGCTTCGTAAGGGTGAAGTCACCTTATGTCATTAATAGGGGGCTTTACAAAATGACAAGAATACCCCTGTAAAGTTTCTGTAGTGTGTGTGATCTTTGTGACAAAGTTGGTTGGTTTTGGTAGTGTACCGAAAACGCAATCTACTCACTAATAACCACTTTCCCATTTACACCACCTTTGCAACCCGGGGCTCGTCGTAAGGGGTCGAGGAGTAGGTAAGCTAAAGTCACAAGCGAAATATATATGAATTGGATCCTTGTAAAAATGTATTCGAGGTATCGTACTAAAGGAAGAGGGGTGCGAAATCGTAGCTAACTCTTGGGATCATCAAATTGGGGAACAATGAACATACAGCTAGATGCAAATTACGTAATGCAGTATGGTTTTGAGGTTATAGGTTAGGTAGTCTCTCATTGGATTAGATTTTCATTGTTTGTTTCTTGTTTTAGTGGGCTAATTCTTACGTCTTTGAGAAACGTAGTAAAGACGAATTATCACAAATTTAAGAATGAGTTTGTAAATTGTAACCAAGTTGTTATATATGTGAGTAGATGAACTAATATTTTGTACTTCTTTCTTGCAGTTAAGGACAATATTTAGTACCCCTCAATGCCTTGTACACACGGAAGGTTTTTCATTATGGACATGATTGTCACGTTAATACTTCTTTCACCAGATCAATCGTGGAGCTTTGGGCTTTCCTAGTGATGGATGTGTGATTTAGGAAGGTATCGAAGGGACGCGTAAGACCGTGATAAAGGCAATTAGGGGCGGAGATAAGGTTACCTCATTCTGAAATTTTAAAATTCATGTATTTTGCTTGTATCTTGAATTAATACTTTAGCATTTTGTCCTTCAAGAAAATCTAAATCATAAATTTCCTCTTGTAATAAGGCGATAACTAATTTCTGACTCTGCCTCGACTAGCTATGTTCACGATATAACTTCATTTTCTCATAATACAATTCATCTGTCTATGTCAACGAATTTCATAAATTAAATTCTTTTGTTAGACCTAGTAAAATCGAAAGTAAACATCTTTTCTTTTAACAACTCAACCTTTGCGGGCAGAGACGTCAGACATTTTGGGCGAGCACAATTACTCATGGGCTGCTCCTTGGGTGATATGATGACCCTACTACTAACTCATGTCATAAACTCACAATATGTGTATTTTGTTCTCACTCATGCACGCAACAGAAAACTTGTCAGTGTATGATTCATCTTAATAGTAATTCAGGTCAAGCACGCTCGATCTTGAAGTTTTTGTAGATGAATTTTCGTAAAGAAAAGTACACTTTATTAATATGATCGCACTTTTCTTGGCCTAAAACCGGGAAAAGTGAGAGTTTCTGAAGGTGATTAGTATTTTCACAGGTAGAATATTAGAAGGGGAATACATGTTACTTGATTATTGTAAGGTTAACCAATCCAGGTCAAGTTACTACAATATGGACAATGCATGGCTTTGGTTAACCATACTTTTTTTGGTTAACCCTAATTAGAGATATATGTTTGTTAATTAAATTTATCATTTCATGAACAAGTATGTGAGATATTGGTAACATGTGTAAGAAATTCATACTTTTTAACATAGAAGAAAACGAGCTATTAAGACACACAAACACACATCAGTTTTGTCCATTAAAGAAGGTTTGCTTGTGATGAATTTAAAAGAGAACCAAAACACAATGAAGATAGAGTTTCATAATCAATTAGATCTTAGTTCTAAATCATCAAATTACATTTCTTCAAGTCATAGATTTCTTAGAATAAGCTCAAACTACTAAACAAATCATTTAGCTTCATCTCACTAGTACATAAGATTTAAACGCAAATACTAACGCACTCAATTTTTGTGTTTTAAGGGTGAATTTACCTAGATTATCAATAAGTATTTAGTTTAGTATTTTCATGATTTTTCGAAGTTAAGATGGGAGAATTGGACAAAATATTATTTTTGTTGTAATTTTAAGTATGAAGAGGTACTTTTGATTTTCAGAAATAGGTATTAATAATCAATAATTATGAATAAAATGGTTGTGGAAGATGTATTTCGGTTAATACTAGCATTCTTGGTAGCTATAGAGTGCACGGCATGTTCAGCCAACTTGCAAGACTTCTTTTTTTCCCAATAAAACTACATCTAGATAATAATCGGGCCAAATCAGAATTTTATATGCTTTGGTAAGTTAGGTCCAGTTCAATTTACCTCAAAATCACTAAACCGAGTTAAACCGAACTAATTAAGTAAATATGAACTGAACTGAATAAATTTAAAGTTTTAAACTGAACATAATTAAAATTAAGACAAACTTAACACAACATTTATAATCCTTTGGAATTGATTTCATAGAAGTATGGTAGAGGACCCTCCAAAGAAAGGTCGTTCCCCATTTAGTTATATTCCTTAAAAATAAAAATTTAAAAAAAAATCTTTTATGTGTTTTTTTAGTATACTTTCAATTTGCTACCCACTCATTCTTTCATTACATTTAAAATTTTAAATGGACGCTCTGATTTTCCCTATATGTCTTTATTTATATAACTACTGTAGTTTATATAAAAGTAGTAATATTTACTATCAGACCCCCTGATAAATACACACTTTGCAATTGAATCCTTTTAGTGTATCAATTACATTCAAGTCCGGAGATTCAAAAAAAGTCAAACAGATTAAAATAATCCCAGCTCCTAAACTTGAATCCAAACATGGCCTTCTTCTCCAATCTCCTCTTCTTCTTCTTCTTCTTCTTCTTCTTGTTCTTCTTCTTCTTCTCCAATCTCCTCTTCTTCTTCTCCAATCTCCTCTTTTTCTTCTTCTTGTTCTTCTTCTTCTTCTTCTTCATTAACTTCCATGAAATAAATCTCCATAACTTTTCCAATCTCCATAACTTCTTCTTCTCCAATCTTTCCTTCTTCTTTTTTCTTCTTTCTTTCTTTCTATTTTTTTTAATTAAATTCTCAAAACTCCATTAATGGAGTTTTGAGAATTGGTAATTTTAAAAAAAAATAAAAATGTAAATAAGTATAAAATGGAGAAAGAAATGTAAGTAAAGAAACTTTCTAAATTACAATTTAGTCCAAAGAAAATAGGAGTTGTTTGGTTCATGTACTAGTTTTTCAAAATCTGATAATTCGCCATCTTCTAATTCGCCAAAAGTCAAATTCGTGGATCCAGATGTAATTGATGATCTAAATGGATCCAAGTGTAATTAGAGCATCTAACAAGGGGTCTAGATGTAATGGACCCTATATTATATGGTAAAAATATATAATCAACCTTTATTGGAAAAACACATTTTGTGAAGGAAAGAGCTTTATATCACGTGAGCACTAAATTTTTTATATTACCAATTATTCCCTTGATGGTTTGATAATATCATCAATTAAAAATAAAGTGAAAATAGGTTCGCATTTTTGTATTTATAACAAAACAAATAAATGAATTAATTGCAAAACTATTCAAGAAATGCATTTACAGCAAAATTAACACGCCAGTAAAGAAAGATGAAAGCAAATGAATATCTTCGAAACCTCTATTTATACTTAGCTTTAGACATTTGCCAATTTTCCTTACTTCTTTATTAATTTGCATTGTGATTATTAATTAATTATAATAGTAGAGAATACTTGTTAAAAAAAATGTAAAAAAAAACTCAAAAAGATTATGCAGAACATAACGATTTATTAAAGTTTGAAAAACATTACACAACTCAAATTCGTTCCACTCAAACACACAATGAGTCACACACACAAATGAAAAGAAAACAAAAAGCTTCCATGTAGTAAACATGTTTATTCTTCATAGCCCTTCCCTGAGAGTCGGAAAAGGTTATTTCACGCATCTTTATTCATATAAAACCGGTTTAGCGATTTCATTCATCGCCATCTTGTTCATTCCCCTCTGAATTCTCCACCTCCACACTTTCATCTGAGCTCAAAGAGGAGTAACTGAGGAGTTCATTCAAATGTGGCCTTTTCCAAGCCAACAAGTTGTCGACCCCCGGTCTTGGTTTTGCTAGCCTCTCGCCATTGACTGGCACATTGGCCTCATTATTATTGTTCACCTTCTTTTTCAAGAAAACCCTACACAGTACTAGGTTTTCCTGCAAAAACATCAACTCTCATTAATAGTCTATAACTCCATGTTTTGATCCCCAAATGTATTTGCAAAACTCACACATAATATGCAAGTGCTTTTACATTTTTTATACAATGGAATCTACATACATATATAATTGTAAATCATAAAAACATTATATTACAAAAACGACAAACCAGTGAGTGGACTAAGTTTAGGGGAACATACATAAAACAATCTGGTCAAACAAGTGGGTGAATATTATTGTAAAACATGTTTGAATACTACGACATTGAATATAGATAGTGATATTGGAGCGAAACTTCCAACTTTGGTTTTAACGTTATTTTAAAAATATTTTGAATAAGTAACGGCTATTACCACTACGTAGTAAGCATCTAATAAAAAAGTAAAACTATAGAATTAATTTCCTTACCACGGGAGGAGAATCAACAACGGTAGGAGGTGTAGCAAGGCGATACTCATGAATAATCCAATCAGTCTTGGATCCATTTGGGGCCTGCGCTATGTAGAAAACAAGAGTCCTTTTATGCCCAATAACTTGATTGCTCCTGGAGCTTACAATCTTTTTCTCTGAACCGGATATCTTCCAGTACCCTGAATCTGTACCACGTATGTCAGTACCACGTCTGTACCGGTTCCCATTTGGGTGCTTCACTTGTCTTGTGCTAAAAAAGTACATTTCATTCTTTGTATCTCCTGTGACAGGAAGATTGCATTAATTACAGTTTTTTAATTTAGTACAAGTTCAACTCGTTTTCAATTTTGTTCACCATTATTCAGAATAATATGCTAAATTCTTAAAATATGGGGTTATGATATATGAAGAACGAACAAACCTGGCAAATCCCAAGGATCTGATTCGTAAACATTGGCATCAAAGATTAGTGAATCCGGCAATGGACGAGAAAGGACCCTGTTGGTCAAGTAGTAGGAGACCAACTCTTCATCGGTGGGGATGAATTTGAACCCAGGAGGCAACGTCAGCACACAATTCAACTTAAAACCGGAGTTTTTCATATTATAATCTCTATTATAATGAGAGAAAAATAAAACAAACTTGTAATACATATGCATACAATTAACGGGTTTTATAGTGTTAGGCAATGACGAGAAAGAAAGGTCCTTTAGGAAAAGGGTAAATAAGATTATGTGTAAAAAGCGGATTTGTGAAAAAGCTAACTTCTGCGTGTGTTGACTTATTTTTAAAAAAGTAAGAACATAGACATGATTTCTTCTAATGTCTTATCTCTAGTGAAAAAGTTATCTTCTACTTAGGTTATAATACGTTTGCTTCTTTTTTCTGTGGAAAAAATTGAATATGTTAAATAAAACCATTCTAGATGTTATTCGCCGAGCATGTTCTTTTTCTTTTTCTCTGGCGTGTTGTCCCTAAAACAATATATATTTGTAATATTTCACTTAATATGATTTCTCTTTAATATCTTTTTTCAAATATGATTTCGTTAATATTCCATTGGAAAAAGTATATAATGAATATTTCACTTTTATAAAATGAAATATTGTAAAGGATGGTAGGACATAAAGATAAAAGTTCGGTTCATAATTGCACATTCAATTCTTAAGAAAAAATAATTAAGTGCCAAATTATATATGATAAATCCTTCACCTCTATTGAGAACAATACCCTTACAACCTTACATGGACTATATATTGTTGCTCAAAATTGTTTATTGGGCTTATTTTACATGTATTACTAATAGTTTAAATGTGGGGTAGATCTCTAAACATGCAACTGCAAGCCTAGATATATAAAACTTTCATATTATAGTTAGACGATCCATGATTATGCAAAGAATTTTGCTTCAATGTCGGGAGAGGTGAATATTTTCTTTTAAATAAACACACTTATAGAAAGTCCATAAAAATACATATGAAACTACATCAATCATATTTAGTCAACCACAATTTTCTGAACTTTTGATTTTTCGTATTGTCGGGTTACATTCCTTTTCGCATATTTTTCGTGTTGTCGGGTACATTCCTTTCCGCTTATTCTTTTCGTACTGTCGAGTTACATTCCTTTCCGCACATCTAAGCGTGCATCTAACGTTTTAGAAGTTTATTTAGATGTAGAATGACAGTCAATTAATAAAGCATGCACGATTGTAATAGGTAGTCAACAAATATCACTCGTACCCTTTTAATTTCCGTATTGTTGCTTAAATTTTCTTTTCGATTACCTAATCATAGATTTATTCACTTTAGAACTTTTCTGGAAGATTATAAAAATAACTTGTAACATGTGGAATTTTATGTAATGTACGTCTACATACGGGATCTAGACAAATATTCAAAATTTCATGAAAGTTCAGTATATCGCCTGCGCCTATTTTAATATATTAAGCCTATTTAATGAATTTATAATTGTTTTGGTCTTTCTAAAATGGAATAGTATAATCACTTCACTCGTTCATATAATATAATTATAATAACTTTATGTCGTCTCTCCCGAAGTTAAAAAGATATATATTAATTGCATATTCTCCAAATTCAAACAAAATCTCCAATTTCATTTGTCTAATTAAGTTCACTAAACCATTCTCTTGTGAAGATGGTTACTTTGGAGAGACAGCCTTACATCCTAAAACCATAATACTTTGGAACAACCGACCCATGTAACATGAGATGGACTCACGTCAACACGAAATATCTACTTTTAACTTCAATAACAATAATATCAACTTGAATGAATATATAAAGCATCTAAAATCTCACATACAAAGTAGAATATAACCTCGGAGGATTTTGGATAATACCTCAGGTCAAGGAGGAGGGAGTTGGGCTAGTGAGGTTCTGGTGATACTTCGTGGGTGAGGCAGTTAATGCTAAGTCCACACATGTACATATTCGTAAATAATTAATAAAATTTTGCAGTTTAAAAAAAAAACTGCAAACACCCGCGCGTTCAAATATAAAACTCTAAACCCTTCACTTAAGTCAACTCTAGCTTCTCCAACACAATTTCCTCTCCTCAAAAACCTTTCAATAATCACAACCACTGACTCACTAAAAGACACGGAGTAAGAAATGAGCTACAAACTCAGTAAAAAGAGCAACGGCCCGTTTGGCCAGCAATTTGTTACCTCAATTAGCATTTAGCTAATTGCTAATTGAGTTTTCAAGTGTTTGGCCAGCCGTTTGTAACTCAACTAGT
>JAYMSL010001906.1:0-15605 GCA_036897195.1 Plantago coronopus
TTCAAGACTGGTGTCTATGGATTCGTCTCGTCGTGATGAGTATGAATATATGTTTAAAATATTTTTTTGAATTTTCGTTGATGAATTATAATGAGTAAAACAAATTGTTATATTTACCATATATATAGGGGGACAAGAATCTGGTCTAGACCAATAGGAATGGAGTATTGGTTTTTAAATTGACCAATAAGAAGTGGAGAAATTTTTGTTCAATAGAGAATATATAGATTTGGATCAACTTATTTCAAATCGAGTCATTTCGGTTTCGATTAACTGTTATTCGGATGATAATAATTAGAGTAGTTTCAGATAAGATATTATTCGGATCAAGTCATTTCTGATGAGATCAATTCAACTTCGGATGTTGTTTGGATCTTATAGTTCGGATTATAAAATTTCAGGTAATTTTAGATCAGATGTTGTTCAAATTCGGGTCTAGTTCGGATACGAATTATTCAGGTCCGGGTCAGTTTTGTATGATTCAGACCTGGCAAACGGATAATTCTCATCGGGTTCGTTCAAGTAATTTTTTAGTTCGGTTTGTATTCGAATCTGGTTGGTCTGGATTAGATCAGATACTGTTCGGGGTTGTCTAGTTCGAATTTAAGTTAATGTTAGGAAAAAATACTTCGAATATAGTCATTTCGGGTTCGAGTTAGTTCGGATGATAATACTTCAGGTAATTACGAATAAGATATTTAGAGCTATTTGGCAGCTCCGGTCGCGAAGTTCTCACAGTCCGCGCCCAAAGTTGTAGCTCCATTTAATGGAGTTTTTCCCTTAATTAAAAAAAAAAGTGAAATGAATTTTAAGTAAATGAAAATTAAGTTATAATTAATATATGTAAATATTGAACCCATGGGGTGGTGCAGTGGTAAGGTGCTGGGTGAATTGGTGAGAGGTCTGGGCCTCTGGGGTTCGATTCCCCGAGGTGGAGATTTATTTGGTGTTATAAGATTGGTATTGGTGTGGTGATATAAGGTGGTATTGGGTTAGTGTAGGTTAGTGTAGTATTTTTTATTTTTTTAAAAAAAAAAGGGAACTGAGCAGCAAAAAGAAGGAGATTACCCAAAGGTTAGAATTGATACTAGGCAAGCCCCCCTCATCGTCTAGTGTGTCCGACTTCGAGAAAGTTGAAGTGGCCAAGAGTTAGAGGGTACGAACTGGCAATTCAGTCCTGGACAAGCTATGCTGAGGGGAAATTCCAGCAAATAACGTATCTAGCGATAGGTCGTTATTTTACAAGAGATGTCCTCATCAGAAATCAAGAACTTTCCTATGCGTATTCCGCCTCCTCCTACTACTAAATCAATATATCATCAACGAGGGTAGAATACCCAAAGTAAGCCAAAGGCTTTAATTACATTGAACATGTAACGAATCAAAAGAGAGACCCTATACTACCCAGAATAAGCCAACCCCTAACCCTAGGAGACAAAAATAAGTGTTTACATACCAAATCTGAGTCTGAGTTCACATCAGTTTGAACACTAGACTCCAAATCAGAATAAGTATCACTACTAAAAACCACATAGTGCAAAACACTATGGACAAAAAGCATCCTAGTTCCATCATCGTCGTCCTCAGCCTTCCTATTAGACCTTATCCATTCTGCAACGAGCCACAAAAGCTTGATTTTCCTTGGACATAACAAAAGAGACTCCAGAAACAATCCACCAAACTGTACATTGTCAAGAGCAGTTATATTGACATCTTTCTTCCCGTGATTGCTGATATTACCTAGCCGCAATATATACAACAAATAAAAGTGAGTCCAGTATGGAGAAGTATTTTCGTAATAAGAATTTGATAAACGTATGTAATTTTCGACTATTATTTAAAAATAAAAATTTATCGAAACATATTTTATTATGGATGTCAAATCGTAAATATTAACGATGAGATTATTATGGTGAAGACGGAATTATTTTTGGATAAACATATTTTTATAAATTCAGATTACGAAAACAGGAAAAAAAGATGGAATACATGTAGTAGATTTAAGAAGTTGTAAGCAGAATGGATTGTATATATGCAAGTTATTTATTGAAAATTTTCAAATTAGTCCCTAAATCTGGACTCAATTGAATGAGCTTACGCAAGTTTTTCAGCTTATTATGTATCTTTAATTAGATAACATAATTATATAACATGGTATGCATGTACTTATATAATAATAATTATATTATTTTTACTTGATTAATATATGATTATTATTATTATTTGTGTGTTTTCGTTTCCTTTATGTGATAACCATATTATTATAGTGTATATATATATAATAACTATTTGAGTTGTGCAATTGAGTTTAATTTACGACAACTAATTATTCAATTGAGTTCAGTCTTAAGGACTAATGTGAAAAGAATCAATAATTAAAATGCAAATATACAATTCATATTCTTTGCAACTCTTCCAAAGTATCAAACTTCTCCTTTATTTTCTCTAAATTTTTGTATTCTTAATATTTCAAAATACGCTAATTCAAACATAAATCCGATTTCACCAAAATAATCTCTTCGTTAATATCTACAATTCGACACAAGTAATGGATATCTTTTGACAATTTTTTATATTTCCAAAGAATAGTCGAAACTTACCCAAATTTATCAATTTTTATTCAAAAAAATTAATTGATTAGATTATGAATTTTATTTTAAAATAAAAACCCAAAGTTAAGAAAAATATAAAATATCATTAAAAAGTGTCACAAGTCTGATAGAATTCCATCTCATCTAAAAGTTCGAACTTGTAGAGAGTTGTGGAATCTAGTCATATATATTAATTCTCCAATATTCCTTCGCACTCGTGGCCGATTTCAACCTCATTTGGGGAGGCCAATCGAGTGGAATTAAATATGGGTGGAGGCGGTCTCCGCAGGGATTCGAACCCAGGTCTGGGCGTTAGCCAAAGGCTCTGATACCATGATAGAATTCCATCTCATTTAAAAGCTCGAACTTGTAGAGAGTTGTGCAATCTAGTCATATATATTAATTCTCCAATAAAATATAAAATATCATTAAAAAGTGTCACAATAACACGCGTAGTAGTATATATATATGTCAATAACTATTTGAGTCGTGCAGTTGAGTTCAATTCACGACAACTAAGTTATTCAATTGAGTTTAGATTTAAGGAGTCATTTAAAAATATTTAATAATTAAATTGCAAATATACAATCCATATTCCTTGCAACTCTTCCGATCTATCAAATTTCTCTTTTCTTTTTTCTAATTTTTTGTAATCTTAATATCTCAAAATGCGATTATTCAAACATAAATCCGATTTCACCAAAAAATCTCTTCGTTAATATCTACGATTTGAGACCAGTAATGGATATGTTTCGACAACTTTCGTTTCTAAAAATTAATCGAAACATACACAACTTTATCAAATTTTTATTATAAAATTGATTGATTTATTAGATCACAAATTATATATAGTTTTAAAATAAAAACACAAAATAAATAAAAATATAAAATATCATCGGAAAGTGTCACAATAATACGCGTAGCGTGTTCGGAATCCTAGTGATATATATTATTATATGGTTAATCAGCGAGTAGTTATTAGAATGTAATTGAACTTATCTGTTAGTGAATGTGAATTGATTATTTGCTCGGGTCGGGTAGCAATTTTAGTTTTCTCTTTTGTTAAGTTTAGATTGGTAATTTATCAGGTTCTCGGGATATCTGTTGTCTTGGTCTGTCAAGTCGAGAAAGCTATCGCAAAGTTGAGTGTTCCCAAACCGTTTTGTTAAAACTGTCAAGGAAGATTTTAAGTATGTATATGATTGTGTTTATTCCGTTATCGTTTGCACTTCTGAAAGAAAATGCTTCCGATATGTATGCTCTATTAAAGCACTCAGTTGTTCAGTAGTCCCCAAGGACTTATGATTTTCGATTGTCAGTTTCATTCGTTTATTTGTTTGTGTGATCATTTTTAATCGGATGATTCCAAGGCTAGACTTGGGTGGTTGTGTCCATCGATTTAGTTTATTAGATAATTCGATCGGTTCTATAAGACGCGAAGCAGAAGTCGCCTAGGTCTTATAAGAATTTCAGTATGTTGTGAATGTACACACGGTTCCGTTTTCCGGGTTGATCCTCTGGGTGGAGCGATATGGGCTTGGGGTTATAAGGAGCGGCAAAGAAATTTGTTTGTTTGTTCGATTCGGTTCTTGATCTTATCTTTCGATACTATTTTGTTATGTATTTGGATTGTTTTTCGTCATCGCAAATTGAATGCACTTCACTGCACCACTATATATTGAACACCACTGAGATTTCGGTCTCACACTCTCATAGTCTCATTACTTCCTTGGCAGATAATCTTCAGTTCGGCTAGGAGTATTGGACCAGTGACTCGAGAGTTGGGTAAATATGGGCCGGGGTTTTAGGTTGCAGATTTTGGAAACCAACTTGTTATATTATTAGTATTTATAATTTTTGTAAAATTGTTTGTCAGTTAGTTGGCTTGACCTTTCAGTTCATTTGACTGTTCAATTATATGAAAGAGTTAGTCATTTCATTTTATTGTCTTAGAGAAAAAAATGGTCAGTTTTTGTACCGTTACAACAAACGCGAAAATTGTCAATAGTAAAAATATTAATTTGCAGGTCCTACAACACGAACTTTAAATCTTAGCAAGGATAGTCTCATGCAAATTCAGAGTAAGCCTAAAATACGAAAACAAATTCTATGTCAATGGTAAACACAGACGGATCTTTAATAACATAAATAGGCAAGGCAGGGATAGGGTGCATTATCAAAGACACTAATGGCAACTTTATAAGCGCGGCTTCTGGATACATTGGGAGAACGGACAGTCAGCTTGACCTTTTAGTTCAATTGACTTTTCAATTATATGAAAGAGTTAGTCGTTTTAATAATTTTTTCACAATATAATTAGGTGTATTTTGTGACCGAAAAAGGTCAACAAAAACTAAATGAAAAACATTTGAGTGACGGAGGTAGTAAATATATTGAAACACCATATAATTTCGAATTCAATAAAAAATACACTTAAAATTAAAAACATACTAAGACATAAAAAATTACAAAGTATATTCATGTAATATTTTTATCTAAAATATTTCAATGTTAAGTCGAGTATTGTAATTTTAAAATTAATTATTGAAATTTATATTAACAAAAGTATTGTATTTTTTTAAAAAAAAATTCTAACATTTGTTAAGTTTTTTTTTTTGTATTTCATGTTGATTTAGTTAATGAAATTAAAATGAATTAAAAATATCAAAATTTATTAAAATTAACATGATGTAGGAAGTGCAAAATTAATTAAGGAAATAAGAAAAGAATAGTATTGTTAAGAAAGAAATGAAAAATGTAAAATTAAAATTTGGGACTGAATGTTGGAGATGAAAGTATGATAAAATTAGTTATGCGTGGAATGCTGACGTTACATGTTCTTATGGGTCTGAACTGTGAATAGCTCGAGACGACTTGGTTGAATATTGAGGGTAATTATTTTGAAGTTAATAAAGAAAATGATGGTAAAAGAAAAGGAAGTCAATAGTATAGTATAAGAGTGAAAATGTAAAAAAAACAGTTGAGCCCGGAATCCTCTAGGGCAAACAAGGGACCTTTCTTCCTCGCTTCATCTCTCGTCTCTCTCTCTCTTCACACACAGCTGAGCTGCACTGAAACAAACTTGGGCTTACAGTCAACAAACTAACTTCACAGGGATCTCCCTAACGACTATATTTTCCATTATTATACCTCCAACTCCTCTAATGGCTACTCAAAATTCCTCAAAAGCCGAAGAATTCAAAGTTCTTGCCAACGAAGCTTTCAAAGGTATGGTAATACCATAACCTAAAGCGTTTCTTTATCTTTCACCTTCTGATTTATTATTGCATGCATTGGGTTTTAATTTTCATTGTATTCTTCTTTTTCAGCCCATAAATACTCCCAAGCTATTGATTTGTACTCACAAGCCATTGAAGTTACTGGTGATAATGCCGTCTATTGGGCTAACCGTGCTTTTGCGCATACTAAATTGGAAGAGTATGGCAGTGCTATACTCGATGCCACTAAAGCAATTGAAATCGACCCCAAATATTCCAAGGTCACTTCTTTTTTCTTCGACCAACAAGGAAAAAGACTTTTTTTGTTTTTGTTTTTAGGTACTTGATTTGGGTGAATGATTTTTTTTTCTTTCTATTTTCTATGTTTGCAGGGTTATTATAGGCGGGGTGCAGCATATTTGGCAATGGGCAAGTTTAAAGATGCTCTCAAGGATTTCCAGCAAGTATGGTTTCCTTTTGTGTAAATGATTATGATTTTTGATTGTGGGTTTGCAGTTTTTTGAGTTCATGCTGTTTAAGAAGTGGTGTGTGTTTATATAGGTCAAGAGATTGTGCCCAAATGATCCTGATGCTACAAAGAAGTTGAAGGAATGTGAGAAAGCTGTGATGAAGATTAAATTTGAAGAAGCCATTTCCGTTCCTGAAACAGAAAAAATTTCTGTGGCGGATTCTATTGATTATCACACCGTAGGTATGCAATGTTCTTCTTAGAAATTTCTCTAGTTCCCAGCATAGTTTGGTTTGATGAAGTAAATTGTCTCAACGTGATGTGTTCTTGACTCCTGAAGGTGGATGTCAGTGAGCAATACTAATCCATCTTGATGAAATTTTACCTGTCTAGTCTTGCATAATGGGTTTTAGATGATGACTTTGGTGTACTTGGATAGAAATATGCAAGCTCCTTTGGTTATTCCTTTATTTATGTGACTATCAGTAGATATTAGAATACCCAAGGCTGTTGAGTTTGGGAATACTTTTTAAGTAAGAACAAGAAAACAGGAAATGACCATATTCATCTTGTACATATTTTTCATGTTAATGGGTGTGTAAATATGTATATTGGTAACTCAATACTTACTAGTACATTACCTATTTCATCATTTTAGGGACTAGTCCAAGGTCATCTTTTGTTTCCTTGAAAGCTACTGCTGTAACAGCGGCAGTAGCGCTAACGGCAGTGTTGGCTGTATATGTTCGGACTAAAGCAGCCATAGCAGTGGCAGTGACAGCTATGGCCTTGATAATTGTGTTCTGGGGAACATTTTCGCTGGGTCGCTCCAAACAGAATGTCTTGAACAAGAGTCAAAAACTCCCCTTAGGTTAGACCTCTTGAGATTATATTAAGCACTGAGAATGAAAATGCAAAACTAATAGTCTCTACCGGTTGCAAGTTCTGAGTTCTCATTTCCTTTTATTTATAAATAAAAAAGCTATGTGTACTTAATGAGTCTACATGGAAAATAATTAAGAAGCTACTTATATTGTTACTGCATCTTAATCTAATCGCATACACTAGCCAAGGGGTGCTTCTCGATAGAAGCTGGCAATCACTTTTTTTCCTCGAAAATCTTCTGTGTGTCTATGATTTTGCTGGGAAAATCACAAAGTAGAATAATGAAGTCCTTTGAGTTTGACCCTATTTTTCTTCCCTTCATCAGCTAGACCATGTATAAGAAGCAGTCAGATTAATAGTAATTATTTTCTGGACTGATGATTAGTTTAGTAGTATATCTAAACTGCTTTCGCTTTGAGGAAACTAAAAAAAGCTACCCTCTTTCGGACCTTGGACCAATTACACCAATATGACTTGGAGTTCAGTTATTTAATAATTCATCGAACTATAAATTGTTAGGTTCAACATTCTGTTAGACTATCAGCTATAAATTTTAGGCATAAAGCCATTTCTTGTTTTCAGCGGATTCTTAGACTATTGTGATGTGGTTCCATATTTGCACCTGCTTTTGTAGTCTGCTCTTTCTGATTGACGGTTTATCGCTGCAGTTAGTATCTAGGGTTTGTCTAGCAGACCTCGTAGTATCTAGGATCGAGAAAAACTTCACATGCAGTAAATCAAGGTGGAGTTATAAGAACCCTTAGCATTTTTAGCATATCTAGTACAGTTTGGACTTTTGAGAAGTGGACAATACCGTTTATAACGAAATTTTTTATGCTCCAGGGTAGTGTTTTAGTCGGATCTTGTGATAGCAGTAATTCTACTTGAATATAATGTGGGATGGGCTCAGAGTTTGACTATTTCTTCAGGGGAATGTTCCCTGCAAGTAACTTGATCATGAGTTTGGTGAATCTGAAAAACACAGTGCTTTCAAGAGAACGCAAGTGGAATTGAAGCAAAGTAGATGTGTAGATTTAGCTGTATGCTGTCTAAGATTGTCTAGATGGAAAAATATTTGTAAAGGTAAATGAATGTGATGAACCTGAGTAATTATTTGGCACTGTTCAGTTGCTTTTATGCTCTCAAGTAAGGGTTCAGAAACGTGAACTCTTATATACCAGAAGTCATTTGCTATTGTTGACTAGTGACAGTATCCAAGAAGTATTAGAGAAATCACTTGCGTGGGTGAACTATGGATTCTTTTGTTGAGTGAATCTAAAAGATTTTCTTCGGTTCCTAGTACTTTATATTGTGTGACACTGTTTTCTTTAAAGAAGTGGAACATGTTTTCTCTCTTAAATACAAAATTAGTAGCCCAAATAAGTATATCTTAAGTCTTAACGACTGCATATGTTTGCTCAAGCTACGGTGACCTTCCTCTTTCACATTTCTATATGCTTTTGCTTCACTTCCAAGTCTGCTTTTATTCACATATGTGCTTTCCACACCCTTGACTTGTAGAATCCTCTGAATGGTTGGAAATGAGACAACATAGTTTTCATAATTGCTATTGGCTTTTCGTACGTGGAAGAACTCTTGAGCAAGTTAACAATGGTTATTTTGTTTCAACTTTTAGACGTCGAACCTCAATATACTGGCGCAAGAATAGAAGGCGAGGTCGTAACATTGGACTTCATTAAAAAAATGATGGATGACTTCAAGAACCAGAAGTCGTTGCACAAAAGGTACATATTCGGACCACAGCATTGCGTTTGCTTTAAGCTATGAATAGCTTTTGATGATATATTTTTTGTTGCACCTCAATAGTCCAGAGATTACTATCTTCTTTTATTCCCTCACATTCATAAGTTTGGGATGTGAGTGAATCTTATGTTATGGCTGTCCTCATTTACATGCAGATATGCGTACCAGATCGTACTGCAAATGAGGGATGTGCTGCGTGCATTGCCATCACTTGTCGATATTAGTGTCCCTAATGGAAAACACTTTACTGTGTGTGGTGATGTACATGGCCAGGTATTTAAAGTCCTTTATTTTATTTATTTTTATATTAGCTTTCTTTGGTTTGCTGAAAAGTGCTGGAAAATAAACTAAAATGGAGGACAATCAAACTCTCCTGGAGAATATTTTGGGTAACATTCCAAATTTTAAAGTTTGTCAGAGTCATGACTGACTCCAAATGGAGAAAAAGTGATATTTTATTTACATACTTTTGGTGAGAGTGGTACTATGATAAGCTTGAAAGATATATAATTTCCCCCTAATTTTGCTGAAATTTCTGAAGTCGAACCAAGTGAAAGAAAAGAAAATAATTTCTCGACCCTTTCACTCCTTTTTTCCATCAAAACAAAACAGAGGTCTTCCTGGGCTTATCACCGTCTGCCTTTATTTAATTTCAAATGAGACATGTTTCTCTGCTTCCTGATAATAAATAGCATGCATGAACTTACGAAAACTGTATTGGTCATCTATCATTATTATGCCGTCTTGCAAACTTGGTGTCATTATAAGTTATAACTCTGGTTTTGTAATTGCAGTTTTATGATTTGATTAATATATTTGAGCTCAATGGACTTCCATCAGAAGATAATCCATATCTGTTCAACGGGGACTTCGTAGATAGGGGTTCCTTTTCTCTGGAGGTCATTCTCACGTTGTTTGCCTTCAAGTGCATGTCCCCATCAGGTAATCCCTACTTGATAGAGAATGTTACAACTTCTTACTAGATAATGTTTTTCTTCTATGAAAATACATCCTTATAACTGATACTCCTCCGACCCGATAAAGAGTACCCAGCTTGTTTTCCTTTTTATTCACCTTCTGTCTCCATCATTTTCATCCCAAAATCCATTATTCTTTATCTATCAGTCATTATATCCATTATATATCCACAAACACCATCTCACGATTTATATACTTATGTTTCATCTAACTCCCCGACAAATATTTTATCACTCTCTATGTTTGTGTATTGAAGTATTTATAATGACTTTGTATACACATGTAAATTTCAGCTATTTATCTTGCTCGGGGAAATCATGAAAGCAAGAGCATGAACAAAATATATGGCTTTGAGGGAGAAGTCAGATCCAAGTTGAGTGATACATTCGTGGATCTCTTCGCGGAAGTATTCTGTTGCTTACCGTTGGCGCATGTTATAAATGAGAAAGTATTTATGGTCCACGGAGGCCTTTTCAGTGCTGACGGTGTGAAACTTTCTGACATCAGGGCAATTGATCGTTTTTGTGAACCCCCAGAGGAAGGTAAGCTCTTACTTGCAATTATAGTTTTTTCTTCATTTCCATTTGATATTACTGTCATGTAGCTATGTTACTTGTAGATTGTTATTTGGCTGTTCATCGTGATAGTTGGTAATTAAAAGCTGTTTAGGGCTTCGGAGAATGCATGACAGATCCCAAAATTTGCCTGTAAATGGAAGACACTGTTTTACTTTCACAATCTCGTGACGTTCTTATTCTAATGATGTGTAATGTGAACCCATGATGGCCTGTCCACTCTTTAAACTGGGCTGATTGTTGATACTAGTGTTGTGATTTTGCAAGTCGATGCGGTTTATCCCTTTATAGAATGTTTAATAGATCCCAAAATTTGCCTGTATGTAAGGCACAGTTTTATCACAATTCCCTGTGTTCTTTTTCTAATGCTTTGTACATCTGAATTTATGATGGGCTGCTAAGTTACACCCTTCCTTGTTATGAAAATCTCTTAATGTAATAGAGCACAATTTTATGAAGAACCGAAGTGAAGACGTAAGATCATTCAAGGCCGAATTGGAGATGGTATTGGTTGCGGGGTTTCTGTTAGTTGTTACTGGTTTTTGGCGTTTTTCCTTGTTACTCAACAGGACTTCAGCCATTTTGCTACTGTATTCAGTTCAGCAAAATTTCATTGACCATCTCCTACACGCATCACATATGGCATTTGTTTTCATGGGAGCTTGTTTTATACTTTTATTAGTAATATTTTGTGCATAACTGTTCAATAGTGAATACCTTTGGGCTTTGGCATTAATTAAAAACCTATACTGTTCTACGCAGATAGATAGCAAACCGATTCATAGACTATACGTCTTTCTTTTTTCTTTCGAGTGCAAGCATGTCATCTTTCTTGCTTTCTTTTTCCTATAGCTCTGTGTTTTCGATAATGCTTTATAAATGTGTCCTGATGGCTGAACTTGGTGTTGAGTCTTGGTAGTGGCATGGGCATAATATATTACTTGACTAATAACTGTTAAGTTTAGTACATATGCAATCTCTTTAAATGTAAATGGAAGTTTTTGTATTGGCACAGACCACCCTGAGTTGTGGTTCTGTAGCCAGTCGAACTCTATGCCGTCACGGCCATTGGTTGCTCATATGATTGGAGTGATGATGGAAATTTATTCCCTAATCATCTCCATTTACTTATTTCCATGTGGTGTCCAATGGAATCTTGTTAAGGGGTTTTTACCTGTGTTTTTGAACTTCAAATCCATCATTTAATCGTTAGCCTGATAGACGGATAGAGCAGTGATTTAATTACTCTGGGCAAAGTGCATTGATCAACATGGTCATTCTGGGTAAGGTTTGATGCATTTCTGACTCTGTTTTTTCCTCATACTATCTAGGTTTGATGTGTGAAATACTTTGGAGTGATCCACAACCTCAGCTTGGAAGGGGTCCAAGCAAGCGTGGTGTTGGTCTTTCATTTGGCGGAGACGTTACGAAAAGATTTTTGCAGGACAATAAATTAGGTTTTTTTCTACACCTCTTTAATCAAGAAAATGTCCTAGTCTACTATCCTTAGAATTGTATGTATATCATCTAAATTTACTGCAAAATCCATGATCCTTCCCCCATTTTCTTGTTTTACAGATTTAGTCGTGCGCTCACATGAAGTAAAGGACGAAGGATATGAGATTGAACACGACGGCAAACTAATTACTGTTTTTTCTGCTCCAAACTACTGCGATCAGGTATTATGTTTCTCCATATCCAACTTGACTTGTACTTGTTGTTTGTTACTGAAACAGCAAGCTGTAGTAGTTCAGGTGCTAATATTGAACTTTTGACCCCAATATTTCCAATATTCGTTCTTCTGTTCATTCTATCTGCCACATTCATTTGAATTATTGAGGCTGAATGTCTGGTACTTGTCTACTGAATATCCCCTAATGGCTTCCACTCCCTCTATTTAAACATTTAAATTTCTATTTATTTATCTTGTGCAACAACTTTGCTTGACGTAGATGGGAAACAAGGGTGCATTTATTCGTTTTGAAGCGCCAGATCTCAAACCGAACATTGTCACGTTTTCAGCAGTGGTTAGTACCTTCTCTTCTGAAAATTTGTAAATAGAATTCACATGATGACCCCTTCATTCTGAAAGAAGTTGAGTGATGGGGTTCTCTGTGGACTGCTCATTATGTCTAGTCTAGGCTATATGTGATATCAACAAGAAATGGATGTATGCCAAACATTTATCACGGTCCTCTGATAGTAGTTTACTTTTTCCATGAAACGCAGCCACATCCTGATGTGAAGCCGATGGCATATGCAAACAACTTCCTAAGAATGTTCTCGTAATCTCCTCCATTTCCCAATAATAGATTACTATGTAGTGGAAGGGACTCTTCTTTGCCACACAAGTGCAAAATAGTGACAAAAAGGCCGAGGAGTTGTGTACACACTAAAAGTGTTGCTTTTCAGATTTTCATATTATTATCGATCGACTTGTGGGAAATTTAGATTAGGCTGCGAAGGGCGGGTAAATTGTTGTGCACTGCCATGTACAACAACTGATTGCTGCTTCATCTGTATCTAATATTTATTGTGTATTGATTATTGCAGACTCACTCTTATGCTGAGTCGTTATTTAATTTCATTTCCAGACTCTCACTTGACTTAAATCCCAGGCAAAAACCATCTTCAATTCCTTGGTTTGACTTGAGTATGCAATGTTTTAACAGGTCAACTTAATTTCAGTTGTGTTCAGTTCAAGTCGTTCATATTTATACTTTAGTCCAATTCAGGTTTATTCTGCTATTCAGTTTAGAGATTTTAAGGTGAATTGAAGAAAGTTTAAATTGGAATATAATGAATCACGTCATATGGATCTACTTTTGTTTCGTCACAATTAATTCAATCGTTAATGTGGTAATAATCAAATGCCCGTTGCCCGTTCCCCTGCCTGAATTCTTGGGGCAGCTGAAAAAGTTGCAGGAGCTACTCCATCAGTCTCACAAAATTTTACCCACTTTCCATTTTCGGACGTCCCACAAAACTTTATCCATTACCAAATAAGGAAGCTACCCAGACACTAAAACATTATTTTAATATTAATACACTTTTTTATCACCATACATTCTCAAAAAGTAACCTACCTCACTTACTTTTTCATTTTTACTTCATTAATTTAACTCATTTTCTTAAATTGCGCGTCAATCCTAACGAGTAATGTTTTGTGGGACGGAGGGAGTAGCTAATATTTATAGATGTGTGGATGCTGTGCATCTTTGAAGTAGCTAGGACAGTTTTTGCTGCTCTTGAATAGTTAGGGAGATGCTGATGTATTTGCATTTTGTCATGAAGCTGTAGGCTTGATATCTTGGCATTATGATTAATGAAATTTTGATTCTCGAAAAAAAACTCATATTTATAGTACCCGGTTCAAATTTAGAGCACCCGGTTCAAAATTTATAATACCCGGCTCATATTTATAGTGCCCGACTCATATTTCATAGTACCCGACTCAAAATTTCATAGTATTCGGTTCATATTTATAGTACCCGATTACATTTCATAGTACCTGACTCAAATTTCATAATATCCGACTCATATTTATAGTATCCGATTTATATTTCACCCGGTTCATATTTGATAGTACCGGCTCAAATTTATGTATGTTTCCAAGTTGATGGTAGAAATTGGAGAATAAATTCTATCCCTCCTCATATTCTAATCTAACGGAACCACGAGAGCAGACTTTTTCGTTTTTCTTAGCTAAAGAAAACTCATATCAGTATCACCATCACCATGTCCATGGCAGACTCTAATGAATCAAACCCTCTCCTTTCCCCAAACCAACACAACCCCACCCATGACTCTAAAGTACCTCCCCCTCACGAGCAGCCTATAGCTATATCTGTGGGTTGGACTGCCCAGGGTTTGCCCGTCGGAGACTCCGCCATGCCTAGATCTCACTGGGATTCCGGCATCTTCTCTTGTCTAGGAAGGAACGATCACTTCTGTAGCAGCGATCTCGAAGTTTGTAAGTTCTTTTCTTCCTTTTTATTCTCAAATTTGGGCTTTATGAAGATTTGGTAATTTCGTTATTGTTTCATTAAATTCATTGACGATAGATATGATGAGGAGTAATTAAAGATATTTTGATAGCTGTTGTGATTCTTGTGAATAGATTGGTGTTTGTGAGTTAAGTAAGCTAGTAATAGAAGTCGAAATTATTAGATCGAATAATCTTCAGCTATTTTGTGTGCTTGTTATGGAAATCTGCTATGGGTTGAATTGAACTAGTGTGCCACCAAAGAGATATTCAGAGATCAGACATATAGAGGTCATTAATCAAAATGTCCCTACCCTCGCCAGATGATTTAGCTTTG
The DNA here is from genome assembly GCA_036897195.1 of Plantago coronopus. Classification (NCBI taxonomy): domain Eukaryota; kingdom Viridiplantae; phylum Streptophyta; class Magnoliopsida; order Lamiales; family Plantaginaceae; genus Plantago; species Plantago coronopus. Next base: position 14,803 of record JAYMSL010001906.1, read on the forward strand.
TTTATAGCTGCTCACCATCGTTATATACCTTGTGTTGTTCTATTTCCTAGTTGTTTCTTGTATTGTTGAGTAATCTGTGGATGAGATTCTCTGTTCATGCGTTTCACTCTTGTGCAGTTGTTTATGTATGATATTGTTTGGATTATCCACAACAGATTTTACATTACATGTTCGGGTTTACAATTTAAGCTTTTCCTTTCCACGAATCTGTTGACTGATCAGAGGCTCTGTATTACCTGATAAACCCGATCAGTGTACTTTACTGTACCACACAGATGGTAAGCAAGCTAAGCACAAATGTTAGATGAAATTTCTGGACTCTAATTGTCATCTACAAAGATCAGATGTTAGATGTCTAACAAAAAACCCGGGGGTCGGGGTGGGGGAATGAAGTAATAAATATGTGCAGAAGGAGGTGATAAAAATGAGGAGCAATGTCACAATGAGAGAAGAGGGAGGCAGTGAGGGACGGTGGAAGAGAAAAAGTGCACTGTAGTTTCAGCGTCCTTCATGTATCTTTCTTTTTTCTCGAATACTCTCTCTGTTCTGAAAGAGTTGGTTGTCTGAAGTTCTTACTTTATTGGTTCCTACAGAGCTAATGGGGCTGTGGTAAGGGAATATAAAGTTCATATGAACTTACCTATAATGCAAAGAAACTGAATGTAACAACTCTCCGGGATGCCCCAAATAACAAAATGTAACACCTGTTTTGAGATAGAGGGAGTATAAGGTTATTGGCAGTTGTGAGAGAGGGGAGGGAGGGAGGGAGTGAGAGAAAGAGAGAGAGGGAGCAGTGTGGTTCA